>CABFPE010000270.1:532979-549046 GCA_900660155.1 Hofstenia miamia | reverse complement strand
CCATTCTATTAAATAAAATAACCTGATACAAAAGCGTAAGGAAAATCCAGTAAATTCAATTCATCACCAAAATGATCAATTACACAATTTTTATAGTGAAAAACTAACAAACAATCAAATATTTGACTAGTACCTGCTAATTCCAGTTGTTGACAATTTCAAACGCTTTAAATTTCGTTCATCTGCTGATTATGCACTTCTGCCTTAATTAGCAGTTGCGATTTAGGTCTAGTGCCTTTTTGCCAAATAAATTAAAATCAAAAATTACTGCATTATAAATTTACAAATAACTAATTAATCATAATCATATGTTTTTACAATTAATATTTTATTTTAATATTCAGTCTTAGTTTCTTCTTCCTTTTTTCTTAATTTGACCATATATGATTCAGATTACGATTACGTTACAATAGATTTATGTTTTATTTTAGCAATACCGCACTGCATTATGGAGAAGCCAATGCTTAGCGTGAACCAAAACGAAACAAAAGTGTATCACAACATTTTTTGGATGAGAACATTTTTCTAAGTGCATAAGTATTAATCAAAGACATAATATCATAGCCAACTAATATTTAGTAGGTCATGCATAATATACAAGGCAAAAACATAAAAACTCTTTCTATAGCAATTATGTATGATGTACAATAACTACGAATGGTAAATTTCAGCATTGTGTAAAATAAATCTTCAACTTGTAAAGCTTCCTCTTAATTTCAAAATATAACAGCACTTCCACAGAAATGTGTTAAGCCCTTTATTTAATGTGTCTGGCTTTCCCCACGGACGTAAACCAAGAGCAATGAAAATAATAATGACCTACAAATATCTAGTGATGTTTGATCGCAATCAAGGTTGTAAAAGTATGTAAAATATGTTCCGCTCGATTTAAAATGAGTTTCCATTAAAGAATAAATTGAAATTTGATTGGTCAACATCTGTGCATTGTGAAATGTCAAATAAGTCGATACTTGAACTTTCTTTTTTAAGCTATAGTAAGCAATCATTATAATGATTATTTTTGTTATACATATATCATTATCGTAAATCTATTTGTATTCAACACGTTTCAGACAGTGGTGTAGCATAAAATTTTAAGTGGGGGAATGCACTTTTTCATAGTCTGTGTGTTCCCCCTCCCCCTAAATTATGCTAATGCAAAAAAGAAATATTGAAATATATATTTATTGGAATATAAATATATAAACAAATGCAAATATTAACAAAAAACAACTATATTGTCTTAACCACGATGACTAGGATATGTTGCAGGGTTCTAAATATAGCTCCATATCAATGAGGTGCTATCTTAATTTTTCTTTGTATCATTGTGAGCAGCAAATCTAAAACGTTCAATAACTAAACTTTAGTTAAGACTGAGTTCCATAGGAATTCAGTTTTCAAATGTGTAACATTTTCCTCAATTTTTGAAAGGATTTGATACTTGAACTGCATAAATTAGTAATTTGAAAAAACTTTATATCAGTATTCAGAAAATAGCAATGATTTTGATAATGCTGGTGATGGGATCCATCCCAGCCCTGGGGAGAACGTGTTCTCCCACTACATCAAAGTGTGAGAATGGTATTCTCCCGCATTCCCCCTCCACTACATCACTGGTTTAAAAATGCTATTGCTTAAATGTTTGATATACATTGATTTGAGTAAAAATTAATTTTAATTATGATGAATGCGTTTAAATTCATTTAACTATTTCTTGGTTTGCATAGTGTCATGGGTGTGCATTCTTAATCTATTGTTTGTATAATTATAACGTGTTATATTTTGTTATTGATTGAAATTTAAAACATAATCCAAGCACTGTAAAGTACTATTATTAACTTCTCTATAATGACCCAAGAACAAAGGATTGCCAAGATTTATTTGCAATGATTCGCTGTAAAAATAAATTCATGCAAATATCTCTATAACAATAACGCAAAATTTTGTTATATTCTATTCCTTCAAGACATTCCACTCATTTCAATTAATAAACAAGCATTGTTTCCTTCTATCAAAGAATATAAACTGCATTATAAAAAAATTAACTATTTACAATATTAGTTCCAAGTTTCAGTAGATTTTTGCTGATTACTGTCAACCAAATATATATTTTTCAAGTTAAAATAATATTTTTTGGGGGTGGACTCCTCTATTTTCAAGAATAAAATATTTTGCTCTAAGATTTTTTATTGCTGTGATAAATACACTTTGTTGCAACATTAAGTTGTCGAATTATTTATCAAAGTAATAGTAAACGCTTATATGCCAATTTTCATGTAATATATTTTTTCAAATTTCTTTGAAATGTTCTCATCGTTATTTCATATACGTCATATTTAAAAGAGATGTATCTCTACTAGCCAATTTCTATTAAAATTTGTTTCTTGACAACAATATTTATTTAAATTTGATTGGTTCATCCAGGTCATTTCCATTGTTCAATTATTTACTCAGCAATTTGATTTTTGAAATTCGCTTTTTTAACTACAGTAAGTGATTATCTTTATTAATGCTTTTTTATTATAATTATATATGTATATCATTCTTCATAATAATATTTCACACTCAGAAAACGTTAAGAATGCCCTTTTTAGTATTTAATTGCAATCATTCACATTAATAAAATGCTTATTATTAAAATTACATTTACGTCGTGATAAACCATTTTCTAATTCAATTCAAGTTTGTTAAACTTTATGATAGAGAATATCATTTGCTTCAAATTTCTTGTCTTCAGAAAATGTTAGGAATGCCCTTCACTAAGAAATTTGCTAGTATTTAATTGCAATTGTTCATATTAATAAAAATGCTTATTATTAAAATTACATTTACATAGTGATTAACAATTTTCTAATCTAATCCCAGTTTGTTAAACTTTATAGTATCGAATATCATTCATGTTTAATTTATTTCTCCAAGAAAATGTCTTTATGATAACAAAATGTGTATAGTGCTTGTATATAGAGCATTATTTATATGTATTTTTACAATGTTTCTAAAAATGTTCATAAACACCAATTCTTAAATGTCTTAAAGAAATTTTTTCTTCATATTTTTTCAAAGAGTCATAAATGCTACATAGATTTTCAATAAGATTTTTTCTGTAAATGTTTTTAAAGCTTAACAATTATTGTTTTTTTTAAATTCCTTTTTGATTGCTACTTGTTAATTAAAGCATCATTGTGATTGTAAATATTCTATCTCCTCACCATTTTTATTTCATAGTGCATTTTTTCTAGTACTGCATAATGTTTAAACTATTTATTTGTACACTGTGGGCAAACTAATGGTTTGCATTAGTTATTTTCTAGATTGTTACTAATTTATATATCATATTGTTCAAAACTGGTTAGCATCTACCTCACTGCTTTTCTTTGTATTTATGTAGCAATGAATGTTTCTTGAAATCATTGATCATTATTTGTTAATTAAATGTCATGCCAATATGAATATCATATCACTTAATGCTAGAATCTATTTGCCCCCCTGAAATTCAATTATTTCCCCCTACAGGTAAAAGCAAAAGCTGACTGCCCCTTCTATTGTTAAATGTGTTATTCATAATGCATATTGTTCAAATATTGTGTGCATGGTAACACCTAATTGATTTACAAACATATTTTATTGAATTAATTATTGCTTATAACTCTATTTATTTTTTTCAAACATTTTCACTATTTACTCTGTTTTTCTTCAAGAAATCTTTTATGTCTTTAAAATGAAACAATGAATGTTCTTTAAATTCATCTGATTGTTACTTCATTTATTACATCCAACCTAAAAACAAATGTATTCACACATTTATGGAAACTGGTTCTATAGCAACATATTAATTAATTTCCAGGCTATTGTTACTAACTTGCTCAATTATTCTTTTGTTTTTTCAAAAATGTATTAAGCATTTACAAATGAATGCATCTTAAATTTATTTTGAATTGTTTGACATTTGCCATTTGTAATTTATAATTATGAATATATACCACTATTTAAAAAACTGCGTTTTTTGCATTCATGTATTTTCTGTCAAATGTGTATTAGTCTTTATGTAATTAACAACAACAAATAATTCACTTTCAAATTTCAATAAATATTGATTTATGATTATCAAATATCAATGTTAGTCATTATAAACAAATAATGAATTGCAAGTATTTTGCTTTTTCCACTTGTTGGCCTATGTATACATGATATTCATTTTTCTTGAAAAACTTGTGCTGTTTATAATATTACAACAACTTAAAGTTCATGCAATAAAAATAATATTCTTTATTGGACATCTAATGAATGCTTTAATACTATTAAAAAGCTCACAATTCTTTATTTATGTAAGAATATTTTCTGTTAAGCATTGTTTTGCTTTCAATGCATTGAAATTGTCACTATTGTTGGTACTATTTTAAAATTAAAAATTGTGAATTCATGTGACAATAAATATTCAGTCACTGCTTTTATATGTGAGTGAGTTCTATTAACTATTTTATACTTACATGCTTGTTCTCAACTATAAATGAAGGTTTATGCCTTAAATTAAACTTCTGTTGTGCAGCAAGGTTCTTTGTTTATCTACTTTATTGGAAAACTGTGAAAAAACATTTAATTGTGTTTTACATTTTGGTTCACAATGTAATCAAAATTTCTTACTACACATTTTACACTTTTTAAAAATAAAATATTGCTTATAGCTTTGTGTCAACCTGTTTCTGTCAGTCATTTGTTCTAACTTCCATATATGGTCAGGGCATAACTCTTTAAATATGAGGTGAGCATTGATACCATTTCAATTTGATTCTCATGGATATTACTTGCTTAACTTCTATTTTGCTTAGACAATGCATGCTCAAGGAATTACATCTTCCCCTGTTGAAATTTTAAGGACACTCTCTGATAAATACTCAGCAGTGATGGCTGCCAGTTAATATAATCCCACCTCCCAACAGTCTGGGAACAATAATGATAGTACATCTCTCCCCAGTATGCTTTCTGTTTTAGTATATATCTAGTTATATAAATTAATGGACTTATATATTACAAGTCTGTACTTGCTATCACATATTTTTTACAAATTTTTTTATTTATTGATTAAACTAATTCTTTATAATTACGTATGTTTTGCAATTTGTTGATTTTATTATTTAGTGTTTCTTTATCAAATAACATATATTTTCTTCATTGTGATATATTCACTATAATACTATTTACAATTTTTGTGTAAAGTAATATTTTTTAAATTTCCTTGTACTTATACACATTTTAGATCTCCTGCTCCAATAAAATTGTATTCATACAGTAAGTGTGCTTTTACCAGGCAAACCCCCTTGTCAATGTGCTCTCACATAGGAACAACACATGAAAATGATGGAATTTATTTATTTCCATCATGTAAACTTTATTTTTCAAACATAAAGTATTTTGAGAATCACCTAAATTCTCACAACTTTGAAACTGTCAATGACATTTTGCTAAAATGGAAACAGATTGTCATGGTAATTTTACCTGCTATCAAAGCAGTCAGGTAAAGTCAATTGATGTTTATTAAGTTTTTTTGGTGTTTACACACAAATTTCACAAATACAGGAGGATACAGCCAAGCACTTCTCCTCAAAGGTGTACCTCTCTTGTGAAGTGGAGTTGGTGAAAGGAAAATGGTGTGCCAAAGAGTGTTGTACTATATCCACCAAGCTCTCCTGTGTTTGGTTTAAGTAGTGGTTTAAAAGAGGCAGATTTCCTTAAAATGTTAGATGGAATTGACAACTGCATTACAATTTATGCAGTATATGGGTCCAATTGGGTCCTGAAAAATATCAACAGTGTAAGCCTGTGTATTTCCAAGTATCACCACACAAGTGCTGCATCCCCCTCCCTGATTATCTGAAAAAGGAACACTTCCTAGCAAATACTTATACTGCTCAGACAAATAAATTTTTCTTGTATGTTTTCTGGCATGTCTCCTCCCAGAAATAAAGACTAAATGTCATATTACTTGATTGAATAAGTTATTGCCAACTCTCAAATTTTCTTTTCTATTATTTGCCATGTCTATCAATAACATCTGTAAGTTGAGGAGTTAAATAAAATGTCTGTAAAAGTGTACAGCCTCAATGAAAAATCCTTGGTGCCTACTTACATCTCTTCAAGCTCCCATCAACAAAGGGTAAATCTTCTGGTATTAGAAGAAGATGAAAAATGTCATTATGTGGCTATAACAAACATGAATACCTACATTAAATTTTTTAAGAACATTCATAATTGGTTGCTCTGTTCTAAATGCTTGTCTAGTTTTAATTTTGAAGGCCATTTAAAGAAGTGTAATGGTAAAGTTGAGCCAAAAATTATATTCCCTGATCCCAATGACAAAATTTCATTTAAATCACATGGTGCAAGGTTTTAATTATTGCAACATTGGACATTGAAGCCACATCACAGAAGTTACACAGTGCTGCAGCAGATCCCTCAACCAGCTATACAATTCAGGATGTGCAACAAACACCCTCAGGTATATGCATTGCCACAAGTACTAAAGTTTTTTCAGGTGAGTGTTGTATGGAGCAAGGTTGGGATTATTTGAGAACTATTGCACACCAGTCATTTCAAACAAAACAGAGACATTGTGCTTTGGTAATTACACCTCAACAATGCTACAGCATGCTGACAAATGCTATCAATTGTGATTGATTATTGCCATGATAATGGAAAAATATGTGGTGTTGCACACAATGATTTTAATATGTTATATAACATAACCAAAATTTATGCCTGTTTTTGCACACAATGCTTGCAAATATGATATGGATTTACTGATAAATTCTCTTAAACTAAAGCAAAATGAGAAGCTTTCCTGTATTCTATGCATCTCAGAGAATTTCTTGTAAGTTTGATGGTGCCAGTTTCTACATACAATGACAAAAATAGTATTACAAAAACCATATAAGAGGAGCTTTGGTTTTTGTAGTCTTTCTACTTTATGAGTGACAGCCTATCAAATCTGGAGATAAGTATCAATTTTTAAAAGCAAGAATGGATGAGCAGGTGTTAGCATTTATGACACATAAGGGCCAATTTGCATATGATTAGTCTGATAGCCTTAAAAATTTAATCAAACTGTACTGCCAGAATTGCATCTTTGGTGTAATAGATTAACTGGCAAAATACCACTAACACAAAAGGAACTGGAACATAAACAGCACAATACATTGGCCAATGAAGGTTGTCACACATTTAAAGACTTCCATGATAATTATTTACTTGCAGACACATTACTCTTGTTAGATGACTTTGTTAATTTTGTCTTAAAAGCATGTCAACATATTGTCTTGACCCAGCTGATTTTTTCACAATATCCAATTTGAGTTGGAATGCAATGGTAAACCACACAAATGTTTCACTAGAATATCTCTCATGCATTGACCAACTGAAATTTATTGAGGTTGGCATTTGAAGAGGTATGTCAGGCCTTTATTCAGACCACTATTGTAAAGCAAACAACCCCATTGTGGAGGAGTATGACCCAGAAAAAGAGTCCACCTATGCTCTATTGTAGTTTGTATGGGGGACTATGACTATGAATTTACCTGTTGAGCAGTTGCAATGGACAAATGCACTGATACATGATAATTTGAATACACCACAGGATGTAGATATTGGGTATTTGGTGGAAGTGTATCTGGAATATCCCTCAAATTTACAAAATGAGCATTTTGACTGCCCCCTTACACCACACAAAGTGATTGCAGAAGACCAGCATTTGTCATCTTACACACAAAATATTAAAGAGACATTGGGACTGAAGTCTGGTAAATGGCAAAGTTGATACAAACATTTTACAAAAAGGAAAAGTATGTGGTGAACTATGAATTACTGAAATTTTACATTAACAAAAGCTAAAGATTACTAAATTCAACAGGGCTGTACAATTCAAGCAGGCACCATTTTTAAAGCCGTAAATTTAATTAAATACATCAAAATAAGGCTGCTAAAAATGATTTTGAAAAAGACTTTTATAAGCTCATGTCCAATTCAGTATTTTGGGAGGACCATAGAGTCACCCAGGAAATGATGTAAAGCAGAGTTTTTTTGGGGGATCAGGAGGCTGCAAAGAAATTAATCAAAGAGCTAGAATTTAGGTCACTTCATATAATCAGTGAAGATTTAGTGCTTAGAAATAAAAAGATTGTGTGGAACAATCCAAATTATGTGGGTCAGGCCATATTGGACCTTTCTAATTTGCAAATGTTCAGTTTTGATTACCAAAATCGTGAAGCCAGCTTTTGAAAATAAAATCACAATGCTTTATAGTGATACAGACTCCCTCCTGTATAAGATAAAGACCCAGAATGTCTATGAAGATCTAACCTCAATATCAGCCAGTTTGACTTTTCAAACTATTCAAGAGACTCACAATTATTCAGTGAAACAAACAAAAAGACCTATTTGAAGATTAAGGACAAACTTAGGGGTGATGTCATTAGCCAAATAGTAGCTAAAATGTACTCTGTTCAGCATCTATAATGAGAAGGCAAGTGCTAAGGGGGTCGTGGGAACTATCAAGAAGATGATGAATTTTGATTTATTCAAATCAATTTTTGACAAAAAAGAAATGGTTCATCATCCAATGACAGCCATAAGAAATCACAATTATGACATTTCAGTTCAAACCACTAATAATAAATTTTATCTTCATATGATGATAAGTACTACCTCCTTGACGAATATCTAAGCATTCCTTATGGACATAGAGATAAACTTATTCATTATTGTATTCATATATTCATACATGTTTTTAGATATTGCACCTCCTCCACTGTGTATTGAAGTTGGCTCCTCTCTGTAGTTGAAAAGACCTGCTCCCAATACAGACACTGAGCCTCCCCAAAAAAGATTCTCATCATCCCAAAACAATGAAACAGCATGTACTTAGTAAATAATGAACAAGAGAAGAGACTTGTATACACTATTGTCTATAAACTTTTACTTATATTTGTTTAGATAAACTCATTTAATCAACTTTTCTACTATATTGAAATATATTTTGTCATATGGTTTCACTTCTAATTGTGAACAAGTATTTTTTTAAATATTTATATTTATAGAGCATTCATTTAAATTCTTTCATTTCTAGTATAATGTTTGTAGGAGATGGTTGGTCTCAAATGCACTGCCTATAAAGGTATATGTATTTATTATTACTATATTACACTTTTACTCTATTTAGGTAATATTGCTGTGAAGGCCTCAATTTGGGAAAGATTGAAAGGGTCATCTGAACATTGTACCAATTGGTTTACAATCACTCTACATACACTCATAAATGTCAGGCCTAATTTTATTTAATTAACAAATTACTATATGTTTAGGTCTATGGTAACAATAGGTCTCCTGGGGAAAGCCAGCCACATAAAATAAATGGCTTAATAGATTTCTTATAGCTACCTCCTAGGTGAATGTGAAAGTGCTGTTATATTTTAAAGTGAAGAAGAAGCTTTATAAGTTGAAGATTTATTTTACACAATGCTGAAATTTATCATTTGTAGTTATTGTATATTATACATAACTGCTATAGAAAGAGTTTTTATGTTCTTGCCTTATATACTATGTCTTTGATTAATACTTAAGCAATTAGAAAAATGCTCTAATACCAAAAATTTTGTGATGCTCTTTTGTCTAGTCTTGTTTCAACCTAAGCATTGGGTTTTCCACAATGCAGTGTGGTATTGCTAAAATAAAACATGTCATAAATCTATTATTTGAAACTTGTTGTCCCTTTGCCCCCAAAAGTAAAATTCAATAGTAAGGACTGCATCAAAACATGAATTTGCTCAACTCAAATTTGTCAAAACATCAGTTCATCAAAATTACTGAATTAAAAAATCTTGTTGAAAAATTTACATGTTCAATATAAATTTTGTCACTAGATGGCATATCATAGAAGCTGTCATTGGACATATGCCAAATAGCTATTGGTGTTATGAGAACCCTAGAGTGTCCCAATGTGTCTCCTTCTGCCTGTCTCTTACTAATGACTGGTTGACTGGCTGGTTACAGCCAGTTGAGAAAAAGCTTAGCCAGTTCATTCAGGTCAGCAAAAATTGTGAGCTCTAATATCAATCACTTAGACACTGCAATTACCTTAATCAATATTTCAGAAGTGAGAGCAGCTAACTTCAGTTTTATTATGGCTTGATAGCTTTACATCCACAATTAGAGTATTTGGTGCTATTGGATATTGGAGTTGAAATGTCTGAAAATGCCCATATGTATACTAAAATTTAGATATATTTCAATGGGTAGGTGCTATGTGAAATAAAATATACATGAGTTGTAGGAATTATCAATAGTGATTCATACATTCATTAGTTGTTTTCCTATTTTAGTTCTGGCATTTGAAAACAAAAGCTGAATGAGTAAAATCACTTGATTTAACCATTATTGAGCTAAATACTCTTTTATTGGAATGCCCAAATCAACCCTTGCTTGTATTTGTATTATGTGATAAATGAGAATTTACTAATGTATTATACTATTTGTCTAATTAATTTTGCCACTGCAAAAGCAATATTAATATTTACACAGTACTTTTAATAACTAAATAAATAAATAGATTTTGTATAAGCTCATAAAATTTCAATAGTACTTTTATAATTTCATAAAAGTAAATTCATGCTAATCTTGAATAGAATTTCAAGTATAAGGATTCATTAACAGACTGTTCAGTTGTAAGTATTTTCATTATTGGTTACTATTTGAATTTCTAATATAAAATAAAAATCATTTTTACACTTAGCACATATAGAAAATACTTAGGGTTGATTAATAAACATTATGACTTAGCCCAAAAATTAATTTAAGATAAGCAGGCCTGCTCAGTGGGTTGAGGATCCCTTTATCCTTGTGGAGAAGGGTGAAGATGAAATTTCTCCCCATTTGTTTCATTGGACTTTGTGGGGGCTAATAATGTAACTCTGATCTCAAATATAGTGTTTTTCAAATCCAAACAAAATGGCACAGTATGTATTCTTATTAGTCAGCAGTGATTATAGCTAATGACATCAATTTCAAAAATCAGAGACACGTTTTTTGCTTCTCCATCTCAGAAATTCCTTCTCTGCATCAAACTCCATTAGTAAAAGTTAAAAAACTTGTCAAAAACTGTTTTTCAAAGTTGTGATTTGCTAAATGAATGATCAAATTGGTTCTTCAACAGAATAAACAAGATGGGTAGTAGTTATTTTGAGAGTGCATTAAAACCTAAAGTGCTTTCAGCTTCACAATTCTTTGAAAGACAGTAATCTTGAATAACATTTTTGTTACAATTGTTTACTCATTATATGAGAAATACATTATCTCTCTAAACTATTTATATATATATATATATATATATATAATATACTGTACATGAAATACAAAATATTTTATACATTTGGCCAAAGATAAGTAAAGAAAAAATTGTATTTATAAATATGTGTGTGCACATAATTTTTGTAGTGGTGATCCCAATGGATAATTTTATGGGTGGTGATAAAAACTTTGCTTCATGGACAAGTGTGGAAATATGCTTAGCTTAGTCAATAAATTTTCCATAAATTCATGGAAATTAAATATATTTTAAACAAATTTTTGTTCAAATTTTTTTAAGTCAATATTTAAAAACTATTTATAAAAAATTTCTTTAGAAATTATTTTTGCAATTAGAAAAACAATTTACAAGTAACAATGAACTTTTTACTCTGTGAAAATTTCTAATTAGATATTTGAAATTTAGATTTTGTAGCATGTTGTATTTGATTTGTGAGTTACCTCAGTGAAATCCATTCATGAGGTTGATAGAAATTATTTTTAGTAAACATAACAATCTAGTAATGTAAAGACAAATCTGTTATTGGTTACTAAGAAATAAATTTGTCAAAATGACCATTGCAAAAATTCAATCTCTGTTAGTTTCTGATTGCTCAATGTAATCAGCTAAATTTTGAAAAATTAAATTGCCATTATGTTATTAAAAAAAGCACTGAAATTGAAAATATTAATATTTTCAGAAAAATTGAAAAAGGAATGTAATATAGGTTATCATATAAAAAAACTGCGTATTTTTTTTTAAATGTTGATATAAAATATATTACTGTTAAAATCATTGTAGCAATAGATATCAAAGAAATATAGCAAGAGATAGGTATCTATGTTATCATATAAATTGAAATTCAAAATTCATAATTCAAAATTGAAATTCAAAATCAAACATCCTAAACATGTCAGAATTTTCATTTCATGTCATATTTTTTCATTGAAATGCTTAGAATATGTGGCTTTTCAGCAACAGATATACACTCTCACTTAGAAACAGGTTGGCCTGATGAAGCAATGAAATTAAGACAAGTTCAACAGTTACAGTTTTGGATGAGCAAATGCCTCATTTCACTCGTCATCAAATGAGTAGGGCTTTGGAGGAACTTATTGTTGAAAAATGGAAACTATATTTAAATAACAGTTGTCATTACTTAATATAATATTTGTACAGTTATGAATGTTACTCATTCCACTCAAATATATTATAAACATTACAGAACTAAAAACGCTTTCTTACATTTTCTATAAATCAAAAAAATGCAGTTTTTTTGGGACAACATATACTATATCTTTCAAAAGTGAGTTTCGTTTTGACTAAGGTTTTGATACTGACGGAAGGTATTATTATGAACATTATTTTTGAATTTAATGATTCAAATATGCTAAGAAATTTATAATAGATATTTTCTTCTATTTCGAAATTTTAGACTTTATTGATTTAACATAATTTACAATATTTATTTAATAATGATTTACAATATAATTGAGATGAATATACCATGATAAAATGCCTTGTCAGAATATATTTTCTTAACCAAATAATTTAATATAAATTTATTGCTAAAAAATAAATATGAAAAAATATGACAAATTTACTCTAATTTAATCTAGTCACAATTGCAGCCTTGTGTTATTTATTATTTAATTAAAAACATTGAAAACACAAGGGATATCGGTGCAAAGGCCTAGTATGATTGATTCAAAATAAATTGCAATTGAATGCTTCCATTACATTTCTATTATAATTCAATTAATTCCAATCTATATTTTATGAAAGATTAACATGTTGTAATGATTGGTGCATGCAACTCATAAATATGCTTTTCATTGGAAAATTAAGTTCGATTTTCGAGTGTAGTTGAAGTCTAGAAAAGTTCATTTTGAATCTTTTTCTATTTTGGTTTTTTTGTATTAGAAATTTCGACACATAAATTATAATATTTCTAAGTGTTCAGGTATTATGTAAAAAACAGTTTTGAAAGACTGATTTTATTCATTTAAATGTAAAACTTTCCTCATCCATTAAAAATGGAACTTTCTGTTGAAAGCAAATTTGGCATGAGATATTTAGTGCTACAACAATATAAATCAGCGATGATTTATAGCTTAGAAAATGCAGTTTATCCAGAAGAACAAAAGAACAATTTTAAGCATGCGTCACGAAATAACTTAGTGAAAAGAACATAATAAAAGAAATTAACACTGCAATTTACAACTGCCAAAAAACTAGCTCCTGAATAAAACAGCAGGCGAATCGCTTGCTCTTGAATAGTTTTGCCTTCGATAATTGTTCCATTATAAGCGCAGTAATTACTTCCCAACAAAAGAACTAGAAACGAAAATGAAATTACAAGCAGAAGTATCGTAGTCTGCACTTCTGATTTTGAGCGCTTCTTTGACTTAAGCCACTTAAACATGTTTCGTAGTATTACCAAATTTCCCACTGCTACGAGAATGATAGGCAAAAAGGCATTTAAAACATAAATGCTAACGTACATATAAATATAATAGATTGGTAACGTTGTGATCGTTACACATATTCCATTGTTAATACTGAAGTAGAAAAATCTTGGCAGATATACACAAACTATAGCTACAGTGGCAATTGAACATGTAATGTAAACATACTTTGGTTTGCAGTAGTTCTTGTAAAGGATGGGAATACTGACACAAATAACTCTTTCAAATGTCAGGAATACTACTTGGAAAATCGATCCAGTCCATGCAATGCTTAATGTCACGAAAACCCATTTGCACATAAAGTTGCTAGAGTTCATCAAATAAATTCCTAAATCAAATAAAATAATTTTTGGACTTTTTTATAAAAAAGTAGGACGTTATATACAGTAGGGTCAAAATGGATGTATTTAATGTATTGCATAAAGTTCAATACAAATTTAAATACAATGTCTTTTATCTTAGATCAGTGACATTGGAGGTTGGGGAGGGCAGAGTCAAATTTTCAAAAAACGTCTCTAAGTTTCATAATTTAATCAGTAAAGTCCTCTTTAGTTAGTTAATAAGGTGAGTAAAGAAATGTTGCTTATTGCCCTTCCCTTAACCAAACCATTTCTTTAGAATCACCATGAATGTAAAAGCTATCAATTCATAAGCTTATCAGTATGAAAAACAGTTCTTGAAAATGAACACAGAGTAGTAGTAATCTTTGAAAGAATATTAGGAAGCTAAATAGGATGAGATTTAATCCCGTAGAAAATAATTCCTGTCCTGCCTCACACAAGTCCCAATAAATTTTCTAGTTCAATGTACACACAATTTTTATTTTAGCAACAATTAGTGGAAACTTTTTTTGAAAAAATTTTGAAATTCGTTACCAATTTTGTAATTTATGGTGCCAATCTATTGTTGCTCTCAAACCCCTCTGAAATATTTAGCCCTAGGTACAAATTTCATGGGAACTCGGCTTCCCAAATTCTATAGGACTGAATGATACCGCAAATATTTTACATTTAACGGTATATTTCTTACAATATGTTCAATATGTATTTAAGGTTGAATGATGTGCCAATCTAAAGTCGGGATTGCCTAATACTTTAAAAAGTTCAAAACAATAGTTGTTGTATTCAAAAAAATTATTATAATGTGATCTTTCTCAAATGAATATTTTCTGAAAGATCAATTTAGTAAAACTAGAGAGTGATGTGTGTAAGAGGTACAAGTACCAAAGATCTATATAAATTTGTGCTTAGATCAAATATTTAAGCTATTTAATATGCAATTCGTCCTTCAATTGTTAAATTCTTCTGCAATTGTCAGTTCGAAATATGGACTAAACGAAATAACGAAAATACGCTAGATTTATATAAGTGGATACGATTAAAATTTTCACTATACCTAACGGTCGCAATATTCCAGTTCGAACTCCAAGATGTGCACATGTTAACGCGTCCCAGATTGATAGGATTTGCATCAACGTCACGAATGATGATTTCCTGTCTTTTAAAGAATTGCATGTCAAAAATGTCAATGTATTTAGAAGAATTCCAAGAATTGATACAACACCACAAATTATATTAATATATCGCGAAATGATGAATCTTTCGTGATCTTCTAAGGATTTGTCCGTCGAATGGTTAAGTTGTAACATTAATTTAAATATTTTTTTTCGATTTTTCGGTCTATTTAAGGAATTCACTGAAATAATTTGATTGGTCGCATGTGTATTTGGTAAATTATTCCCCACTGACATTTGTTGAGCTATACTGCGAATGAAATTGAATAATTGCCAAGAGAAAGGAAATAAGCTACAGCGTCCCTAGTGGTATGGAAGTGATGTTAATCACTGAATTTAAGATAAACACGGGTTTGCTCCCCTTACTCCTGGCAATTTTTAATTTAGTTGGTGCCCTTATAATTTAGAAAGCCGTGATTTGGCAGAAAATACAATGGTAATAGCAAAATCAAACCTACATCAAATACAAAATTGTGGAAAAGTCAACGTTTCAGATTTTTTTACTTTTTGCTAACTAGTAATTTTTCTTTGATATAAACTTTTTTAATAACATCATAGGTTAGACATTGATTGGCCCAGATTTGCAACCGGTTGATTATCTTGATACTACTAGTCTTAGAATTGCTCAATAGGACCAGACAGTCCATAAAATTTAAGTTTTCGTTAATTAATATTTCATTCGTTTTCCTGTCGAATTCTATTATATTAGAAAATAATGTTACGATATATATATATATATATATATATATATATA
>CABFPE010000270.1:521480-532870 GCA_900660155.1 Hofstenia miamia | reverse complement strand
ATATATATATATAGTTAGTGTTTTCCTACATTTATTTACATATTGAATGAATATTGCAATATTGCTATGCAATTAATTATATACGATCCTTATTTATAAAAAGGATTTTATAATTAATTGCTTGATAGTACTACTATTTACTAAAATAATAATTTTTCACTGTATAGAAAACTATTTTTTCTATTCCTAGATATATTTTGTAGGCCTAAATTTGACCGGCTTTATAGCGGTTGCTACTCTGAATTGGTCCCATTTAACCACGTCATTCGAAACAAATAAGCAAACGTAATTTAAAATTTATCTGTTACAAAGCGAGATAGGATGTCCCCAGCGTTAAAATGTATTCTATAAAAAAGAGCCTAATGTTGTGCAAGTTGAGGGGAGATTTAGTGGTTCCAGTCGTGGTACCTGTACCAATAACTAACTATTTCAAGTGACTGTGAACCGTAATTAAAGAAACTGGAGCTACATATTTGAGAAGGTATTAATATTTTTGCCCATTTTGGCTAAATATGTGTAGGATCACATGGAGCAACCGGACCATAATACTTAATAGAGCTGGTAGTTGTGCGGGATTGGGATCAAGTCCAGAGTGAATAGTTCCTTAATGTAATACAATATACTTTCTCGACAAAAGTAGGCATATTACCAACTGTAGCTGTATGGATATTCAAAGTTCCTTTGAAGAATCTCTATTCAAAGACATACATAGGGACTAAAAATGAAGTTTTTGCCGTTTCACACTTGTCAACTAAGAAGGGAATTCAGTAATTTGTGTTTGACTTTCAGTATAGTGATTACAAATCTTGTTCACACATGAATAATATTTTCACTTGCAGGTTTCAATAACAAATAAATTACTAGGTTTGGGGACTTATTCTAATGAAGCATTTCACTCACAATCCTAAAATATTCCCAAGTTCTATGTGTGGTGTGCCTTTTCTTCAAAGTTCCAACAAAATAAAATTTCCTACCAGATGCATCTATACTGGTAAGTGATGCAGAAGTTAACATCTAGTTTACGATTTAACCGCTGAAAGGCAATTCCACAAGAAATATCTCTCAACCTACTGGAGATCTAATGAAAAGGCGTAAATGATTTCTGAACAGTAAAGGAAAGAATCTTGAATAGCATAAAATATTTACCTAAATATTGTAATTTGTTTTTTGTATTAATCTAAAATTTAATTCATTCTATACCTATCTTAGGTAGAAAAATGTCATGTATGTTTTGGGTGAGAGATGGTTTAATTCATTTGTAGTTCGAAGGCTAAAAATAAAATAATACCTTTATTTAGATACACATATTCGCATTTATTATTATGTACTTCTAACAGGATGCGGAATCAATTCACATGCTTAGATAAGAACATCAGCATACAGTCATAAATGCTACTAATTAGGCAAAAAGATAAATTATTCAAAAAGGATTGCCTAATAATCTCTTTTTCATGATTGTATGTATAAGTTCAGGACATGCAGAAAAATATTAAAAATTCAACGCCGATTATGGGTTGCCATAAGAAAAAATACATTTTGATCTGGCACTAAACTAAAATAAATTACCAAAAATAATTTTGCAATTTTCTACAATCTCGTATTTGCAATATAAGACAATAGCTACACAAGTTTTAACAATCATTTAGATGAAAATTCAACAGAATATTTAGTAACTGATAGAAATTATATTATTAAAGAGCAATAACGTATGACTATTAAACATTCTAATTGAGACATTAAAATAATCCTATTATTCAAAAATAAGGCCTAGCTAATGAAAAAACATTATTTTTTATATTTCTACTGCCTATTCAATTCTAGTATATTGGTTAGAGTAATTTAAGAAAACCTTAATGAAATCTAATTTTTTAATATCCTCTCTAGAATTATACTGCCAGACAAAGGTTAATGCCTAAATGTGCATATCGATTTCTGACTTTGCAAAAATGCATTTTTGGGGTTCTGCTTTGAATATGATAAAAGATTCCTAAAATACTAAAATGACTTAGTCAAGATTACTTGCTTTAAGAAAAAAAATATGTTTCTGATAAAGCTAAAGGTCCCATGGATATAGATTTATGAAAATTTAAATTTTGAACAAGTGAAGCATTTAGGTCTTTGTCTTGCTCAGCATTATGCCTATGCCAGCAATTTTAAGCAATATTCAGAAAGAATTAAGTACATTTGGTAATTTAGCAAAAAAAATTGTACTTTTTGTATGCATATATATGCATCCATTATGTTTGTAAGATTTAATACTAATACCAGATATTCATGTTGTTAAGGAAAATTTCTAAGATAAGATACAGTGATTTAAAAATGTAATAGGCACAATACTTTTTAATAGAAAAGTAAACGAAGGGAAATTTTACAAGAAAGTAAATAAATGTGTGATAATGATAAATTGAAACTTCTTATCTATTTAAAAATTCTCTTTTTGTTCAGATTAAACAGCAAAATACGTTGCTGTCAAATTCGCTGCATCATTATATGCAGTATGTATAAATGAAATTAGAATATTACAGCATTTTCTTCTGAATTCACTTCTTTTATTGATACTAAGGTTGGCGAAAGGTCAACGCATTTGTTCTCTTTAATGAACTAACAAAATCACTATGACAAGAAATTTAGAAAAATACAATTATGGCATTACCTGAATTGTTTTAATGTAGTTGTAGCATTTTAACCAAAATTTGCAAAAACTCTAAAATAATTTCGTAAATGCACTTCATCATTATTTTCCAAGTCCCCTGTTAACACCAGTACATCTGAAATACCATGGATTGATAGTTGGATATAATCCAAGTTTCTTCAAATTTTGCTTGGCTATCTTTTGCCGGGCCAGGCCGGGCGGAAATGTTTCAAATGAACTCATGACTGAGCTTGGTCAGTGCCAAAAAACCTGCAACTCTGGGCAGCGATGGCAACTGAAAAACTACAAATTATAACACGTGAAATATGTTTTCTTTTCAAATTTAATTGCTAAAATTATTAAGGCTCAGGCTTGTAAAGTTCATGGCTACGTCGGCTACGTATTTGCATCTCAAGTTTGCTGTTGACACTAGCCGCAAATAAAATTTGAGTTTTGTGATGTAGCTGGCCAAAATGCTTCACCCGCAAAAACACTACGATGCTCAAAATTTTCATAGCCATTGAATGGCTAAGCAGTGATCCTAACGCTAACGGTGATTAGGGTTATTGTTGGTATTGATATGAATTGTTATCAAATCATTTGACTTAATTCGATAGGGTTTTGATAGAAATTGTTTTTTTGCGTTATATTATAGATTAAATGTAGAAGTATATGAAAAATGGACTTAATAATTTTATTAAAAATTTACTTCGTTGATTCGTTTACTTCGTTTAGAAGTTCACGAAAAAAATTTATCTCCATACGTAATAAGTAGACGTTTTTATGAATTGTGTATTATGTTCATATTTTAACCTGTTTTAACCGGCCAAAGGCTGATGGGGTCCATATGGACCCCAGAGCCACATTTCAATCTAACACAGAATATAGGAAATTGTCTAGGCAGCTCTTCTACAGTGAACATCTAATAGTTCTCTTGTGCCAGCATAACTTTACTGCAATAATCGACTATACCCTTTTTCTTACTAAACTAGGAGTGAAATAATTTTTTATTAACGCCAAAGGCTATTGGAGTCCATGTGAACCCCAACTACGTATTTTTAAAAATAACATTGTTTAGCGTTTTTAATGTAATTATTTAAGCACAACTGCACTGAAAATTCCTCTGCTACATGAGTTGATTGACTTAAAAAATAATAGATTTAGTGAAACATATTCAATTTATTTGGATATTATGCAAGCTACTAAATTAACAAATAGTTATGCAGGCAATGATAGCATTAACTGATAGTTAAATGAGATTTTCTCACATACAAATGACTGGGGTCCAAATGGACCCCAACAGCCTTTGAAAGGAATTTATATTAAAAGGCGTAGGCGGGTTAATCTTACCCTTAGAGAAGAAAAGCCGGTCAATAATTTGAAGCATGATGTTTGAATAACAATCGTAATAACCAACAGAGTCAATTGCTCTTTAACTAGTTATTAAGACAGCTTTGTATTTGAATGCCTTAGATTGATATTTTTCAACACAAATCCTGAATTCAAGAAAAGGCTCTTCAAAGGACGAACTCTTGTTGTAAGAATACAATGATGTATTTTTGCGACTCGTTAAAGGGTCTCATGTTGATGTTGATTGGAAAGCCATTAGAGGAATAGATCTCTTGTTACTTGCTATGTCAGAGCCCGATAACGATTCATTTCAGCCTTGAAAGAGCTTTTTCCCATCACTATATCGTTATTTTTATCAAAGTTGGCAACAATCGGGTGAAGATAACATAATAAATCTTGTCCTGTTCTTATTATGTTCAACCAGTTGAAAAATATTGTCCTGATTTATACTATTTTCGCGTTCAACTTAATATATTTTGTTCTGAAACCCGGTTTCTAGTTGTAAGTAAAAAATACTTCAAACGTGATTTGTTTATGGGAAATATCACTATTTTAAAAATCACAATTTATGTATCAGTGCTATTTAGCGTACTGGTTATCATCGTTTGAATAATACATCTATTGATAAATATAGTTCGAATTTGACAATTGATTTTACTAAGAAAGAGAGTTTTTGTAAAAGTTTCATGTCAGCGGCCTCAAATGACTGAAGCTAACCACATCCTGTTAATTTCGGCTTGTAAAAGTTCAAAATCGAAATCGAAACGTTTCTGAGTATTCATCCTGAATTCCCTGAAATTTATATATATATATATATATGAAAAAAATATTAAGAACAGAAAAATAGTTGGAGGCATGTGTTATCTAAAACAAATAATAAGAATTGTCAAATGCAAGGAAGTAATCGATGCATTAGTAAGAAGTCCTTGCAAATATATATGAATTTTACTGAATATTTAAGTTTCTGACAAGAAAGAATTAATAGTTGAATAACTGGTCCATGTGATTAATGTTTTCTAATATCAAAAGTGCAATTTTACAAAAATTTTCCATACTATATCCAATTTATTATTATTTCAAATTCGCCAGTCTAGTAAAATTTAAGATATACAGTATAAATATCATATGCAATGGAAGAAGCAAATTCCTTAGTAATTATGTATATTACAACAAACGCTTCAGTACATGCATGTAGAATTTGAATTATGGTATTGCTAAAATTTCTCTATGCAATTTATGGAATACAAAGACAAAGAAACTTATCCAAGGATTTTAAATTGAAACCTGATAAATTATCAAACTAACTATGGATATTCAAAAAATCCAAAACTTTTAAATTTAGTTAGAAATTAATTTTTGCTAAGACTTTAAATATACACGTTACTATATCGTAAATTAGCATAATAAAGCACTCAGAGTTTCAGATAATGTATACCATTTTCGCATATTGCTATATGGACCAACTTCTAATGATAAAATGCATATATTTTTAAAGGAATATTTTATCTTCTAATATTTCTTGAGCATAAACGGAAAGAATTTCAATTATATAATCACGATTATTGGATTATAAAGAATAAAATACGCCATAGCTCGAATGGGCACACTCGTAAATCTCATTTTCTAAGATAAAATCTTTTAATATGTCGTTTTTGTGATGTTATTTATGACACAATTTTGTGTGTAATTAGCTTTATGTAAGTGCATTCTCAGTTTAACTTTCTTCTTCAAACATAATCACAAAATATTTCCTAAGTTTTCCAACGTGCCATATCTTAGACTTCGGGCAGAGATATTCCAAATTTTAATACTAAGAACATTGATCAGCGAGCTTCCATGCTAGCGCAGCTTGCTTACAGTTTTGCACACAGTACACATACTCTTATATAAAATACCGATCAATTTTTTAGGCAAGTACCGTGGTATCAGGATTTTTCGGTATTTCCAAAGTACCGCGGCATCGGTTTTGGCATCGGTATACCACGGCACCCTACTAGTTCTGGTATTGCTTCAGATAAAATTTAACTAGCGATTTTCACGGTTTCCTTGAATGTAGCATTCGCTGAATACAATGATTTTAGTGAATCATGCACTTAACATTTAGGACTCTTTTCAGCTAGATTGCAAATGAAGTACAAATATGGATACTTAAGAAAGTTCAATTACTGTTTAAATTCTTGTTAAAACTATTTAGTTAAATGCTAAGGGCTTTTCAAATGTCTTTTCATCTAAAGGCATCTTAGATGTTAACAAAAATAGATATTTTCAAATCAGGAATTTGCAAATTTAATTACAGCTATATTTATATCAAATATGAATATTTACAAATCCACAATTCTAGATTACTTGAAACGCTCATCTTTTATTAAAATTTTATTAGGGTTCCTATAATCAAGCATCGCTGTGCATGATTTGAAACTAATCGCCAAATCTACCTAAAAATATTTTGCAGGAATACAAAAATGCCTTTAGTGCAGTTCTTAATTCAAAAATGAAGTTGAGTCTTACTCCATTCTCTAAACTCCGCGTTTGTTAGACCTAGCTTGCTTAAAAAACCGTTCCACTAAGTTAAATAGTAACCTCTCGCTATTTGAACAACGCCCAAAGAAAAGTGCATTATAAGTAAAAGAAGTAAAACGCTGAATTTACAGCAGAATAATATTGTAGCGTCATCACCCAGGCGAAGGATGTGCATAATAACGTAGTATAGTTTAGATACAAACAGATACAGATTCCAACTCGCGGGGTAATGTGCACGTTTACTGTTGCTTTTCTTTCAATGTTGTATAACTATAGAATTAACTTAATTAATACTCCAAGCTAGCGTAACAACCACTACTATTTAGGTAGCATCTTCGAAAGTAATAACAAGAAAGAATACAATGGGCGCACTTGCCTGAAGCTGTATCATGAAGACAGTCCGCAGTCCAACAGTTCGATCTGTTCCATCCATCCGCATCCATCGTTCCATCCGCTGCGACTCAGCTCAATCTCATTGAAAGAGTTTTGTGTGCCTTACTTACGGTGTAATAAATACCAGTCACTAATCGACTTAATTCTCACTCTCGATATATACTGATTTAGTGTGTCGACAAAATAATGTATCGCAACCGGGCACTAGCTGCTATTACACTAATTAAAAACAGTTATTATAAAAATAGAGCAGCTGCGGACAGACTAAAAAAATTACTACAAACTACGGCAGTTCCTAACCTACATATAGAAAAAATATAATTAACACAGTCTCTTTTCAGTCTCCTATAGGTCAAATAATTTGGATCTAAAATAGGGTTAGTTAACATGCCTACGGTGGCATTCCGCCTTTTGTGCATTTATTACTACATGCAATGTCATCGAGCGGTAGCCAGCTAAGCATGAAAATAAAAACACTCCTATTCTTACCGTAACTTATTTGCATACAACTATCGAGGCTGACTTCTAATGTCTAAATCCCTCACACACAGTCCTCGATCGATGCACACAACGAATGCTTAGCTGCGTATTTAATTATAATAAACAAAACCACGAAGCAAAAGAATAAATTTCCATCATTTTAACAGTGCTTCATTTCTATTTATATACAATTTTAATAAACATATTTACCAGATAAACAAGTACCAGTCGCAGATTGATTTGTTATGCCCACGTAAGTTATTTCTGCGTGGTCTACGTGGCTAGCTAAAATTAATGCGGAGCGTAATGTCCACTTGGGTTTTGTCAAATTAGTTGCGACCAATATTTGCTTTTACAATTTGGCAAAAATCATTAAATGCTAATTCTAATAAATTGACTTGAGTTTCTAATTAGAGTTTTAGGTAGTTTTTTTCTTTCGTCTTTTTTGCAAATCAATCGATTTAGTAGGATTATGCTACACGCCTCCCTCCGCTTGCGTTGGTTTTAGCGTTGCTCTCTTTCCGTGTACTAAAGTATCTGCTCGTTTGATTAGTGTTTCTGCTTTGTCGTCTTCCCAGGTTATTTGCCCGAATTCTGTTTGTTTGGTTAGCTTTAGTACTGCTTCTTTTTCTGTTGCGACTGTGTCTGCGTATCTGATAGTACTCGTTGTCAGGAGTGAGTTTGTGATTGATGTGATTTGTCTCAGTTCGTTGATTTTTCTTGTAAATAGTGGGTAGTATTTTTTATATAGTTGGAGACCTTTTAGGCTGATCATTAGCATCATGATTGCATCCGCCCGGCTTGTGTGTGCTAGTTCTTCTTTTAATCTGCTCTCTGGGTAGAAGAATTTGAATACGGTTAGTAGGCTTTTAGAATGTTTGACGTCTTTATAGAAGAAGCTAGATGTTATTTTGTATGTCTTCTTCGCTTATTTCATTGGGGTTGTTTTTGTCTATTCTTATCATTGTGATCATTTCTATACGTTTTGAGACCTCGTAAAATCTGTATTCTTTGTTCCACGTGTCTAGCCATACGAGGTCCTTTACTCCTGAAAACAACATTACGGTTTTAAGAGATCTTTTTTCTATTCCTTTTCGCATTTTGTTGAGTTGCTTGTAGATGGGTTCGCCTTCAGTGTAGAGATCGTACAGGGTTATCTGTCCTTCTATTTAGATTCTTTCTTTGTTGTTTTCTGCTAGCATTATTGCTTTTGTCTTTTTGTAAGCATTGGATGTGATTATTTTTTTGCTTTTTCCTCTGTATTGGTGTAGGTTTTGAACTCATGGAGGTAACCCTTAGCGACTCTCCTATCTTTGGATAATCGCCATCTTGGTAGTATCATCGGGATTGAGATTGTTTGTGGTGGCGTGCATTTTAGTATTTTTGTTGCTATGTTTTCTTCGATGTTGTTGTAGCTGCCGGTTGTTATGGGTGCTGTCACCATTCCGATGGTTGCTGGGTAATTCATTTTTGCCTCCGGTATTTTCCCCAAAAATTTATGAGTGAGTCCATGTCTTCTTAGGTTGGTTAGCGTGTTTCCTGATATTTCGATTTTCGAAGTTACGCATTCTACATCGATTGCTAGTTGATTATAGGGTTTCAGTAGTTCGTTCATCTCTGTTCTGGTGAATGCCTTGGAGAACATGATTTTCATTGTTGTTTGGTAGTTCCGGTTTCTTATTATGGTTGGTGATTTGTATCTCTACTAGGTATCGTTTGTCCTCTGTGTCGATCCATTCAATATTGCTGGCCAGGCTGAGGTTTACCCATTTCTCCATGTTTATAGTGTCTATTCTTTCTTGTGTTTTGGGCGATAGTATTATGTTGTTGATGTTAGCAATTCGTCTTCTAGCATCATTTCCGTTTGGGTTTTTGTCATCATTTCGAGGACTTCTACTGGTTTACTGATTCCGGCTTTTGACCTTTCTTCTGCTTTCTTTATGATTTTGGTGAATGAGCATTTTGGTGCTTCGTGTTTAAACCTTTCTGTTTCACGTGCTGTTATCTCTTCTATGTTTTTTGTTTGTATGATCTGTATTATTTTTGATGTGTTGCTCATTCTTCTTTTGATTAGTTTGCGGGTGGTCAGCCATGGTTGTTCTTCTATTTGTTAAAGATGCAGACTCTTTTGCGCAGCCTTTACAAAAGTGTAAGTAATGGAAAAGTTATCGTGTTTAGCGCTAATACCATATTGTCTATGAACCTTGAGCATAAACTAGATGCATGCCGGTCCGATGTCCCTGGTACAAATAACACACATTTTATTGAAGTTAGCTATTTCAAACTTATTACAACATCGATGTATGATGGAGTAGAGATGACATTTTTTAATTTTTGTGGTGTCTTACATCGAATAATGGTTGCAAGTGTTGAAATTGGTGGAGCAATCAAAGTTGACTTTGTTGCAGTAAATTATGATGGTTCTGTTTATCCCTGGAAAGTACCTGAAATAGATAACGAAGGCGCAAATATATCGGTGATGGAAAGAAGCTAGTTTCCTGGAAATGGCCAACTAAACTCGAAGTTATGTTTTATTTGTTTGCTGATATCGTTCGTAAAATCTCTTGTCCAGTGTCATGCCCAGGCACATCAATGATACGTCTCAATTTGATTAAGTGCCCCGATGTGGACCATTTATGGTACTAGCGATCAACAACTTTCGTAGCGTTTTTTGTATGTATCTCTTCATTTACTTTGGTGAATTTTTGTTAATCAAGTTAATAAACAATGTGTACACCGTTGATTTCTTTGGTTAAAATTCAAGTGTACAAACTGTAGTGTAATGTCACAGACCTACTGTTGATGATATGATAGTAATAATCTATTTGATGTGTCTCTGAGAACGATTGAAATGAAATGGTGCAGAACATACAAATAGCTTGGCATCCAAAATGAACAAAATGCTAGAAACGTCAATAGGGAGCAGAACTTATTTGATCAAACTATGTGCTAAAATACAGGTGGTTTTTTTAGGTAGTGTAGTGTCACAGTTATATTTGTCGAAATATTCTACAAAATAAAATTGTAATTAAAGACCGAAAGGAATTATACACCTATTGCTTTATCAAATTTCATTAGAACTGAATACAATCTTTCAAATAATGCCAAAACGTAGTGTAGTGTCACGTGGAATTGCCCATTAAATGATATTTCAATTTGAGTCTGACACTCATAGGTGACAAATTTTCGCAATACCTAAAAACGGTAAGGAAACAGGATAAGTGAAAGGAACACGAGAAAATAGATAACCCGAACTCAAGAGTGAGAGCATGGTCTGCCCTGGCTTTGGAAAAGTATTGTCCTGAAAAAAAATCCTTGTTACTAATCATTCTCGCAAAAACATAAAGAATGACAAGCCTTGGATTTCTGATTTCTGCAAACAATTAATAACAAAAAAAAATGACGCTTTTAAATTTTTTTCTAACGCCCGTACTCCTGAAAGTTATGCATTATACAAAAAAGCTAGAAATATTTCTAATATAGAAAATCGTAAAGCTTACAATGAGTATATTAAAAATGAATATAGAAAATTACCGAACCAAAAGAGTAAATGGAGATTGATTAACGAAATCTCGAATTGTACCAAATCAAAATCTTCTCCCATAGAAAAAATTGTAGACCCCGATGGAAATCAATACGTCTCTGATTTTGAAATTTCCAATATTTTAAATCAAACATTTGCAAACCTAGGTAATTACGACGGTCCTCAAACAAAATTCCAGGAAATGATTCCTAATAGGCACATCCCTGAATTTGGTTTTCACTTTATAACAAGTTTTGAAGTAATTAAAGCAATCAAGAAACTAAAATCAAACAAGTCAAGCGGCCCCTCAAAAATTCCAATATGGTTACTAAAAAACAATGCGAAATATATTGCCGAACCTTTAAATTATATCTTTAATGAATGCTTAAAATGGAATATTTTTCCCGATTTCTTGAAACAGGCTTATATTACTCCAATTTACAAAAAAAACGACCCAAAATGTCCCAAAAACTATCGACCTATATCTATTAC
>CABFPE010000270.1:494862-510374 GCA_900660155.1 Hofstenia miamia | reverse complement strand
ATATATTGTAAAATATTTTTGCCGCAAATTATTTGCTGATGATGATATAATATAATCGAAACGTTCAATGTGTTTTCCTTTTAGAATATATATATATATATATATATATATTATATATATATATTTAATTTATTTTTAAAATTTTTATTTCAGTTTTACCTCGTCAGTTGAGATGTATAGACAACATCAAATTACACTTTATTATTTAGTAATCATATAATCCAAATTATACATTTACGATACGAAGTAACGAATTTCGAAAAATCAATTGAATTCAAGACCTAGTCGAGACTTCTTCAAACATATTTAAAGCTATATAATATTTATGTTTCAATTTCGTTTCAAAAATTAAAAATTAAATAGCGTGAACGTGATGTGGATGACTTCTTTTGATTGCAAATGTGAAAGTTGAAACATGACAAAAAAGCTAAAAGTGTTGTAATACTGAGTTTTTTTGTTAATAATGCCTAAATTTGACAAGTGCGATGAATTTGCTAAGATATTAAAATATGAATTACAAAATATAGTTAAAGGTTGATCTTATTTTATCTTGTGTAAAAATTTATTGTCTTTTATCGCATGTCGAACGTCAAGTGATTAAAATTTTTTGAATACACTTAGACTTTTTGAAATTGAATTGAGATTTTGCGAGATTTTCCCGAGTTAAAATTCAAACACATAGTGACCCCGTGCCGTGACTTGCAAATTATTGCAACGTTTTGCAAAATTTCTAAAACGGCCGTTATTGTGCAATTGCCAAATATAGATTTGTAAATCTGAAATCAAGTCAGAACTACTTATAGAAAGTATCAAAGGTTCACACAATAAGTGTTGTTGAGGTGTTAAGAATCTTTTAATTAATAACTCTATGCTATTAAACTACACTCAAAATATTCAAAACTTGAATTTGTATTATTTATGCAAAAATACTAGAAAAGTTATCATTATTACTGAACTTGACAATTCAGTTTATTCATCAATTGTAGTCTATAAACATGATTAAAAGCATAAAGAATAACGATATATTTCAAAAGAGCAGCAAAATTATTATCTACAAATTGCTTGACTTGCAGTATTTACATAACTATTGCACCATATAGAAACAAACTAGAATTAAGTTGAATAGATTAACTTAAGCAATAACTTTTTATGCCAGATAATGCAACATTTCCAGGTAGTTGCTTG
The DNA here is from genome assembly GCA_900660155.1 of Hofstenia miamia. NCBI lineage: Eukaryota > Metazoa > Xenacoelomorpha > Acoela > Hofsteniidae > Hofstenia > Hofstenia miamia. The sequence continues at coordinate 509,189 of CABFPE010000270.1, read as the reverse complement.
TCACAAGAATTTAGATGATTTTCTTAATATATATATATATATATATATATATATATAATAAAATAAACTGAACAGTACTAATAACATCAGTATTTCATGCATATGAATTGCAGAAAGTTCAGAGGATGTATAAAAGTTGTAATCCTAAAGCATAATTTTTGTGAACTGACAAAAACTTGTGAGTATCGCTAGTTCAGTATCAATCACTATGTTTTGAAGCTGATAAGTACATTTTCCAAATGAAATATAAAAATCTACTAATAACCTGTGTCAGCATCATTAATTCACAAATTGCCCTACATTTTTTATTGCAATTTGGACAAAGTAGTGTTATCCTCAAATTCATTAAAACAATTTGTATTCATTTAAAATACAATTGATCATACTGTTTGTGCAGATTTGCATTTTAGATTTCTGAGAAAAACTGAACAACTTAGTGATGTTATATGTAGCCAATGAATAGCAAAAATTTACTATAACCTTATAAATTAGTAAATATTTAGAAATACCTTTAGTAATTTTGTCTAATTCTTATAACAGACTTTGTTTGTATTCAATTGCTAGGTAAACACTTTTTGTAAAATTTACATTCATGATTATTAACAATTTATTGTAGTAATCAGAGAGTGCCTAACTCAATAACAGGTTTGATAGTCTATTTTTTGTGATAGAGGTTATGCAGAGATGTGACTTTATTTTGCCACGCTATCATGCAATATTTATAGTATACTTCCAAAATTATTAAATAATATTAGCAACACATTAATTGCATTTTGATTTTTTGTAAATTCTCTGAAATTTTGCTAGGTCAATCTTAGCATACTTATCTAGTTTGCTTAGAACTACTCTATGTTTGGTTGAAACATTGTATGCATAGTGTATGAATATTGGGTTCTGTAAATGATTTGGTTGATATTCTGCTTTTTACATTGATTATTCTTCATTTGAAAATATCTTAAAATCTTGTTTAGAACTTAAATCCTTTATAGATAACTAGCAATGTCATTACTGCATCAGTGTTTGAACATAATGGACTCTATTCTTAGGAATCATGTAATTTTGATAAAAAGAGCAACTCTAATTCAGCAAAATTATAATAAAAGAAACTAGCCTGTTGAAGTACTTGTTGTTATGTTTTTCTTTCCAGAGCATTGTGTGATGTTTGTAGCATTTTAGAAATTTTGATTTTTAGGTTTTCTTCAAACATGCAATGTAAACTAGATCATTAACTCCAGAGAAAAGTACAATATTAGCAATTACTTTCTTTTTCATCTGCCATTTCAGTTAGTGGAGGTGGTTTACATTTGTTGCTTTGCATTAAATTTTGAATACATTTTAACTAGAGATATTTATTTTATTTATATTAAAAAAACTGCTAAAGAAATGCACTCAAACTGTACTCTCTTTTAGGTTCATAATGAAATTTTTGCTAGTATTCAAAAATTGGCAAATATGTTTCAATGGTTGAACACATTTTTTAAGAATTTCAATAAAATAAAAATTTCTTGTCAAAAAATGTTTCATTTAAAATTTTAATGAAAATCCCAATTATTATTTTTGAATTTGAACCATTTGACAATTGCAACGTCATGAGTTATGTGTATTAAGCATATGGTATGGGAAACGCTGATACGAAGCTCAATTTTCGCAAAGCTGTTATACAATTGACTACAAAAACACAAGTAAAAATTTAAAGATTTATGCTCATTTAGTATAATTCTTAGCTTTTAGTTGCAGCTTCCAAATTGTATTTGTAGTATCTTAGTGTATGCAAAATATAAATATTTTCAATCATTTGTAATTATTAGGAATCCTCAATTAGCTTGCGGAATGAGAGCAAGAAGAAACGCCACTAACAATTCGTAGAAATTTGTTTAACAATTTTCCGATTCCTTTCAGCCCGGTAAACCCATTTATTGCTAAATCAACCAAACTTTAAAATAATGACTAATATATGGATGAAAACGATATAAAATCAAATTATATAGTTAAAAAATATTTAAAAAAGAATTGATATATACCAATAACTTTGAAAAATTAACCAAATTCGTAGCACAGGGTATATATTTAAGGACATTAGCACAGAAAACTTGAAATGCATAAAATAGCTATTTAAAAAATTCAAGAAAAGTATATTCATTCAAATGTACACATCTTCAGTGAAGTTTCCAAATACATTATGGTAAACATATAAATATATTAATTTCTATTATTCAATGTGTTTTACTCGTATTATTATAATTTATATCGTTTTTTATTTTGAAAATTTTCACAGTAGGAACATAAATCATGAATTATAGGCCGTTTTCGAATGATTGAAGTGCACCTTAGATTTCTCTCGTGCATCTTTGATGAGTTTCCAACAGTTTCATTACAATAAAACTTTATTTTCAGCCAGTTTATATATATATGTATATATACAGTATGAGTCAAATTACTTGGAACACCCTCATATTTTCGAAAATAATATATTTTGATAATTCAAAAAGCCATTTATTTCATAACATGTAATGTATTTCGATATAAAAAACCAACAAAAAGCAAAAAGTAAGTATAAAAAGTAGTTTAAAATTTAGTATGACCTCCTCTTGCCTTATAGAGGGCTTCAACTCTGTCTGGCATTTGAGCAATAAGTTTTCTGCAAGTTTCCTTGAATCTATCGCTCAACTCACCAGCTCGCGTCGTAAGCGTCAATATACGATTGATAAGGTCACTTCTGCTGGTGCAGGTGGTTTGACGAACTTTATTCTTCAAAACGGCCCATAATGTTTCAATTGGGTTCATGTCTGGACTGTTAGAAGGCCAGTCGAGAACCCGAATACCTTTGCTGCTGAGGAAGGTTTTGACTGTCTTTGAAGTATGACAGGGCGCGTTATCTTGTTGGAATATAAACGAGTCACTGCCATATCGTACAGAGCTTTGAGTCAGTAAACACGTTTCCAGAACATTTATGTATTGTTCGCTTCGCATTGTACCCTCGACAATATGAAGACGACCGAAACCATGCACACTCATACATCCCCATATCATTACCTTCGGGGGATGTTTCATCGTTTGTCGCACATGACTCGATGAAAGGGACTCGCTCCCACGCCGAACAAACTTTGGTTGTTGCATATGTACTTCAATCGTGCATTCGTCACTGAATATGACCTAAAAATGAACATAGTCTCCTTAAATTTAAACGGCGCATCTGAGATAATGGGTAATTTATCATAAAACACGTAAACATGGAATTTGTTTAACATTTTAAGCTACTCAGTACCAAAAAGTGTGATTTAGAAATACCTTTTGAATAGTTTTGACTTAATTTTGAAAATATGATTAACATTTTGAATGACGAAAATGTATAATATTAATATAATATTGCCTAATAAAGTTTAACATTTCTGATAAATGAACTCACTGAATTCCATTGCTCCTGAGTCCACGACCGATACTTCTTTGCCCACGAGAACCGCTTGGCTTTCATTTGCTTTGTAAGCAGTGGTTTTTTGACAGGTCTAATTGCGATTCNTATATATATATATATATATATATATACTCATAGATGTCGCTTCTAATGAATTATAGGTGGTACAGAAAAAATCTTATTTGTGTCTTGTATATATGTGGACTTTCCACATTATTTAAGACAATGGCTACCTCTAAAAAAGCTAATTTCAATCAACACAGCAATCGACAGATTTACGTGTCAAAACGAGATATTTTATTAAATCTATTAAGCAATGATGATTTTTTGAGTAAAACATAATTGAAGAACCCGTTAAATGACAAAATTGCCAAATCGAGTGCTTTAGAATTATGTGAATATGAACTACATTCTGTTAAATGCAAGACAAGTGAAATTACCCTGTTTTAATTATAGCAAAGATACAAACGTCTACTAAAAAAGACGATTTCTCGTTTTAAATCAATTTAAACTTAATGGTTTCTTCCACTTCATGCTTTAATTATAAGTGACCCTATTGTAGAATCACTGGGTTGAAGCTAGAGAGAACTTTGCCAGACGACTTAGTGTCAAAGCAGAAGGCAGGGTTTTCGAGTACTCGGAATGTTAAGAACTCGAACTCGGATAAGCTCGCAAAACTCGATCGGAAAAACTCGGAAGAGAAATCATCAAAACTCGAACTCGTTCGAAAATCCACTCGAAAATAACGTAAAAATTCAATTTCTTTAAATATCAATTTTCTTACCAATCACAAAAACTTTTTCTTAGCTTAGAATTATTGTAAAATAAATGTTTTTACCCTAAAAAACTGGGAATTAGAAAAAAACTCGATTGAACTCGGAATTTCAGTTAAAAAATTACTCGAACTCGAAACGTAAAAACTCGAACTCGGTCCGAGTAACTCGAACTCGACTCGAAAACCCTGGCAGAAGGTCACTGAGGTGAACATATACTAAAGCAATAGTGATTCTAGCAAACAAGAGAACACGGTTAAACTATTTCTCTATTTACAGATGCTTGGGTATCTTATATACAATGCGTATATGTACAAACATGAAAACACGTAGTCACTAGTCAACACGAAAAGCGCGTGAGCTGGCCGATAAATAACAACTACCAACTGATGTTACACGCCGCCCCAGGCCAGGCTCCGTGATTTTTCATGTTATACCCAATTGATGAGGATCTGTCACAAATGTATTAATTCGGCCACTCTTCATTCAAACATGCAACACTAGGAGTAGTCATGGTTAACTCACTTCGCTTAGGTTCATATTACGACGAGGCATCAGATTGAACCTTCAAAACCAGGCCCGTGTTCTGCATGACGCATCCCATACACCGATTGTGGCCGGCAATGACAGAACAACAAATAACAAAACTGCAGCATTTATTTTCCTTCCAGACGAATTGGGTTCACAGATCACAAAGAAATTCTTCATGACTTGACACCCGTTCAGGGTCACCATGTAGAATCACTGCGGTGATTCTAGCGAACACGAGAACACTTAAACTAATTCTATATTTACAAATGCTTGGGTTTCTTATATACAATGCGTATTTATAATATGTACAAACACTAGTCAACACGAAAAGCGCGTGATCTGGCCGATAAATAACTACCGACTGATGTTACACTATGTTGAGTACCATATACATGTTCAGTATAAGTATGAAAATATAATTCTATACGTTATACTTAATGCATATAGCACTTTGAGTAAATTTATTTGAATTTTCAGTTATAATTGCATAGCCACAGGCACATGACAATTGAACCATCCGATTCTGTACATCCACACTATACTAAATATATTTATAACGATATTAGCGGAATGTATAATATGTATGCATTATATATTTATGCAACACGGTCACATTAGCTATAAATTCGGCTTTACTAAATTATTTTATGAATTTCAACTTTTCTGTGCCATTGGCCTTATATATGTACCATGTGCTATTGCTCTTACAGCAGGCTGCGAATTTTGTTAATTATGCGAAGTTATCGCTTTTTGCGTATGTTATTTCATTGCTCATCGTTTTTTACCCATATTAGTGTTTATTTTGTCCTCGTGCACCCTATTCTATACCTACGCCAATGTATTCAATGTCCATGAAGTATNGCTACCTCTAAAAAAGCTAATTTCAATCAACACAGCAATCGACAGATTTACGTGTCAAAACGAGATATTTTATTAAATCTATTAAGCAATGATGATTTTTTGAGTAAAACATAATTGAAGAACCCGTTAAATGACAAAATTGCCAAATCGAGTGCTTTAGAATTATGTGAATATGAACTACATTCTGTTAAATGCAAGACAAGTGAAATTACCCTGTTTTAATTATAGCAAAGATACAAACGTCTACTAAAAAAGACGATTTCTCGTTTTAAATCAATTTAAACTTAATGGTTTCTTCCACTTCATGCTTTAATTATAAGTGACCCTATTGTAGAATCACTGGGTTGAAGCTAGAGAGAACTTTGCCAGACGACTTAGTGTCAAAGCAGAATGCAGGGTTTTCGAGTACTCGGAATGTTAAGAACTCGAACTCGGATAAGCTCGCAAAACTCGATCGGAAAAACTCGGAAGAGAAATCATCAAAACTCGAACTCGTTCGAAAATCCACTCGAAAATAACGTAAAAATTCAATTTCTTTAAATATCAATTTTCTTACCAATCACAAAAACTTTTTCTTAGCTTAGAATTATTGTAAAATAAATGTTTTTACCCTAAAAAACTGGGAATTAGAAAAAAACTCGATTGAACTCGGAATTTCAGTTAAAAAATTACTCGAACTCGAAACGTAAAAACTCGAACTCGGTCCGAGTAACTCGAACTCGACTCGAAAACCCTGGCAGAAGGTCACTGAGGTGAACATATACTAAAGCAATAGTGATTCTAGCAAACAAGAGAACACGGTTAAACTATTTCTCTATTTACAGATGCTTGGGTATCTTATATACAATGCGTATATGTACAAACATGAAAACACGTAGTCACTAGTCAACACGAAAAGCGCGTGAGCTGGCCGATAAATAACTACCAACTGATGTTACACGCCGCCCCAGGCCAGGCTCCGTGATTTTTCATGTTATACCCAATTGATGAGGATCTGTCACAAATGTATTAATTCGGCCACTCTTCATTCAAACATGCAACACTAGGAGTAGTCATGGTTAACTCACTTCGCTTAGGTTCATATTACGACGAGGCATCAGATTGAACCTTCAAAACCAGGCCCGTGTTCTGCATGACGCATCCCATACACCGATTGTGGCCGGCAATGACAGAACAACAAATAACAAAACTGCAGCATTTATTTTCCTTCCAGACGAATTGGGTTCACAGATCACAAAGAAATTCTTCATGACTTGACACCCGTTCAGGGTCACCATGTAGAATCACTGCGGTGATTCTAGCGAACACGAGAACACTTAAACTAATTCTATATTTACAAATGCTTGGGTTTCTTATATACAATGCGTATTTATAATATGTACAAACACTAGTCAACACGAAAAGCGCGTGATCTGGCCGATAAATAACTACCGACTGATGTTACACTATGTTGAGTACCATATACATGTTCAGTATAAGTATGAAAATATAATTCTATACGTTATACTTAATGCATATAGCACTTTGAGTAAATTTATTTGAATTTTCAGTTATAATTGCATAGCCACAGGCACATGACAATTGAACCATCCGATTCTGTACATCCACACTATACTAAATATATTTATAACGATATTAGCGGAATGTATAATATGTATGCATTATATATTTATGCAACACGGTCACATTAGCTATAAATTCGGCTTTACTAAATTATTTTATGAATTTCAACTTTTCTGTGCCATTGGCCTTATATATGTACCATGTGCTATTGCTCTTACAGCAGGCTGCGAATTTTGTTAATTATGCGAAGTTATCGCTTTTTGCGTATGTTATTTCATTGCTCATCGTTTTTTACCCATATTAGTGTTTATTTTGTCCTCGTGCACCCTATTCTATACCTACGCCAATGTATTCAATGTCCATGAAGTATGGAATCATAAATGGTACGTTTCATTGATAAATGGGTAGAGCGATAATTGATATCCTACACCGTGATTTTAACGGCATTTTTCTAATAATAAAAAGTTTTTTCATTGTCATCGTTACATGTGATGTGGGCGGATTCTGTCTAATGATAAATGTATAATTTATGGAGCAAATTTACGATGTTCATGATAACTAATTTATCACTAGATTAATAAAAATTACTAAAGACCACATAGCATTGGTTTTTTTGGTCTGGGTTGCATGAAAATAAAAACGAAAATGAGAAAATTCACTAATATCGGAAAAGAGTTATCATTTCTTGCTGAATTGTAATGCGATTGAAGCAATTTTTGGTGTACAAAACAATGAGTTCAGTAGCATTAATTGGATTCAAGAATCCTATTGCTCACTTAGTTGATTTCTGTATCCGACATTTTTATTTTCGTGTTTTGGGAAAGGTTTCAAAAACGTAAATGTCAGTATTGATATTTTGTGGTCAAAACTTTTAGGTCATTTTTCAATCTTATTTAGCATATTACCAGACAAAACTAAGAAATTTCTGTTAAAATGTTTTAATTTATCTAATTTTAATGACTGCAATAGCTTTCTTTTTTAGCTTTACGTAGTATTAATTCATATATTTAATATCACAATTTGTCATTGCAGTTAATAATTCTACCTAGCGCCTAGCAGTGTTTTCCATTTTTGATGGTTTCCCTAAAAAATTAAGCACCTTAAAACTTACGAACTAATAAAGATTTTCGGGGAAATCTTCAGGCACAATAATACTCTTTTGTAGGAATTTTCAAAATTGCCTTTTAAAACTTTTCCAACTTCCATAATAGACCAAGAAATTTGTTTGAAAATGTCCAAAAAAAACATCCTGTTTTAAAAGAACATATGACGTTTGTTTAAATATAACTAAATGGCTAAACTTTCTGAACTGAAACTGAGACTAAAACGGAAATTACTTGAAATCCACTTTCAAGCCGAAACTGAAGTTATCCAGAATTTCAGGGCTTTGCTAACTTTGAATATGGAGCAATTTTTCCGTAGTTAACTAATTTGTTTTGGAATTTTTCATATAATGACAAGGTAGCAAGATTTTGATTACCAGACAAGGGCTTTGTGAGGCACTATGGATATCTACTATTTACTTGGTTGTTCCGAATGAAGTCATCAATAGTATATATTTATGTGCACTCTTGTCTCTATTGCTTAGCCTATATTACAAGCCTAATCGAAAAATTAATGAATACCATTTACACATCTCTACAACTTTTACGCAAAGTCAATAATACAAAGGTTTTTTGTTCTGTACTATATATTTAGTTTTCTTTTTGTTCTACACTTAATCATCAACACAGTTTAATCGCATTTGATGGCCTCCTAGTATTGCCGGGGCTCATCCATGTAAATAGTAGACATCCATAGAATAACTCATTTTTGAAATATAGTCAACATTACACTGAAACATGCATTAAAGAAATATCCCAACGTATCATATGAAATGCCAAGCAATATTTTTTCAACTTCCTAGATATATGTAATATCCAGTGCACAACACAAGAATAGAGGTTGTGGATAGAGCGGGTTCCTACACAACATTTTTATTTAGAATAATTGCAAATTTTATGTTTGATTTGAACTCATTGTAGTTAATAATTCATTTTAATACTAATAATAGATTCTGGATATGAATTAACTAGCAGCTTGTGTAGATGGAAAACTGGAAATCTAATTACTGGCAATAGGTTAATAATTGATGTATGATGGCTGTATTCATATTTTTATTTTATTGACAACATGAGTTTTTTTTTACTAAATCAAAATAATTTATTATTTAGCCTGTAGAAGCCAATGATGAAGCTTTCTGGAATCAGTTTTGGACTGACAATGTAAGTAGTATTAAAGATGTTTTTACGTTGATTCCTGCTGCAGAAATACGAGCATTACGAGAAGAATCACCTTCGAATTTAGCAACGCTTTGCTATAAGGTAATTTTTAATAGTGACAGAAAGTATTTATATTTAAAAAATTACGAATCAGGACAAGTAATTGACAAATTTACACAAGACTATTGAATACATCAACATCATTGTTTTGTGAAATCTTGCGAGAGAAGAAGACATTAATAAATAGACTATTAATTTTGCTGAATAATTTTTAATTTGCATTAGTGGTTCGTCCCTTTTTAGCATTAATTTTTTGTGACATTTAATTATTACAATTTCATATTAATCGAGTAAAGAAGTGGTCAAGAATTTGTGGCAATAATTTTGAACCTAGTGATTCTTAGCAAATCAGTAATTTGAGAAATGAGCTGATTATTAAAGTTCTGTGTAGAATAAAGTTGCATTTTTGTAGGTTTCGAATCTACCATGTAAAACAAACCTCTAAAATGAGAGAACTGAACTTAAATGTTCAACATTTCATAAATTCCTAAAAAAAAATCAGATGCATTAATTAATATATGGGACTAAAACATACAAATCAATAAAATAACATGTGAAGTTAGACTTTATGGAAGTCCTTCTAGCAATTCTTTCCCTTCTGTATACACAGGTGAACATTACAAAATGCGCATTTCCAAAATGACCTTATGTTGCATAATTTATATCTTTGTATTTTTTCTCAATAAACATGTAAATGTTTGGCATCATCTGTTCTCAATTCAAATGACACACCTCTTAGTTTGCACATACTTTTTTTATGTTATTGATCTTCTGTTTGAAAGACCACTGAATTGCATGATAACTCTGAGCATAAATTTACTGAACCAGGAATGCTTCCTCTTAATTGTTTTGTAGCAAGGTGAATTTTAAAATAATATAGTGGCATATAGTCCCTGTCTACATTTTACAGTGTTGTCTATACACCAGCCAAGAATTCACAACAACTTGATCTGGTATTCTTGAAAATATACTTAAGTACCATTTTTTCCAGCTGAATGGAATGTTGTACAGTGATATGAAGATATCACTCAAATTAACGCCTCCCATAAATCCACTGTACAATAAATGGTATATCAACTTGTTCCTTTTTATTGTATTTCTTTGACCATCTTTCAGTTTTTGAAATTATGGAAATCCCAAAAAAATTGGAACACCTTTCTTTTTTCTATCTACACATGCAGAATATAGGAGAAACCCACAAAATTTTCCTATTAGCTTTTTGTTAAGCCTTTCATATTTTATCTCTTTTTGCATATTATATATTATAGACTGATTTTCAATGTAGGTGAAAAGTTAATCATTAAAGAAGATAAAAATGTATTCTGCAGGAGTAGAATTAATTAGTGGTGGTAGTCAAATCTAAATATTCTTTTGTTATTGCCAAATCAACAAGGATTGTCATATAATTATCATCAGGAAATGTAGAGTTTGGAAGAACCCAAAAAATACAAGCTAGTAAAATATTTGCCGTCCATTCTAATGAAATAGATTTTCAGCATCAAATCATGAATAAAAATTATAAAGGCAAAATACAATTATTTTGCAACAGAAAATTTTCCTATGACAATTATAAATATATATATATATATATATATAATTTTTTTTGGAAGATTATGCATTACTGGTTTTAGTTTTCACAAGATTTCTAAATCTATTACAGACACTTGCCCCATGCTAAATGGGCTTTAATGTCCATGTTTCAAGATGGACTTTTTGCCTTGCTCTATATTTACACGCTGACATGCTTTGAGTTTCACTGCTTCAAATAATCCAAATTAAAAATATCTGCTCTAAAAACTATTTTCAATATTCTAATTGACCATATTTGTCTTATGAAAATTTTCTTATTTTTTGATTCATCTTTTATTTGTGTAAACATTTAGTTAAAAACATAAAATGTACCTCTTTTAATATTATTGTTGGTTTATGACATTGGGTGGTTGAAAATCAGGATCAACTTGACGTTTTGTACATGTTCTTTTCACTATTGTTTTCTCTTTCTGAACAATTTTTAAAAGCTCTTGTGGTTTTTCTGGATGATTTCCATGTACCAATTTTATATTCATATTTTCATTATTAGGTTGGCTAAAAGTTTTCCTCGAGCTAACTACATAACTTATTACCGACGTTTGATGGCAAAAACAGCGGTAATAACTAAATTGAATATGTATTCGATTTATTTCAAATTGATTAGGTTAACACATTGTAAGATTGTGTTTTCACAAAATTAATCCCGCTATATTTGCAGATAATTATACTTATATGCATTGTTTATTCCCAATGAACAAAATTAGACTTTCTTGTTCAGTCTAATAAACATTGCCATTTCTTTGAAATAATAACACAAATATAAACTTTTTTAATGTTATTAGGTAAAGGACAATTACAGAATCAAAAGCAATTTTAAATTTATATAAATTAAGCTATCATACAAAAATGAGGCAAAACATTTACTTGGGAGTAATTTTTTAAAACAATCCTGTTATATTTAGCTTGTAGAGGTTATTTTTGCTCAGAAATGGAAATATATAGGAATGCTTAATTATGATGTGTAAGTATACAAAAAGCATGTGGAGAAAGTGATTTCAACAAGCAACTCTCATTGAGATTCTAATATTCATGTTGTTCATTACAGTAAACAATGAACAATGAAGAGTTAATACTGGAATTTTTAAGAATTCACTTTTTCATATTTCAAAAATATACTTATTGTAATCTACCATTTTTATACAGGCTGTTGAAAAACTAACTCAGTCAGCTGAATCGGGTTGTATTTCTAAAGATGATCAAGCGGCAACGTTAAATTGCATTCGATTACTTACTCGCATACTTCCTTACATTTTTGAAGATCATGATTGGAAGGGCTTTTTTTGGTCTAGTCTTCCTGGCCAAGACGGAAGCGATGATGATTCGCAAGCTCTGCCATTAGCTCAATCACTTCTCAATGCTCTATCGGTTAGTCTATTCTTTTTTCTTCAAATTTACTCATTTATTTTCAGGATCTACTATTTTGTCCTGATTTTACCGTTCATTTGAACAGAAAAGGACCTGTAAGTTCTTTATTCAGATGTTAATGTGTTTTTACAAAACATGTTTATTATAAAACAACTTTTAACTATATATTTTCTATTTATAAGTTAAATAAGTAAGTTTAAGCTGCTATAGCAACCCGCATTAGCAAAATTATTTTACTTTTGATTTTGTTCTTCCATTTTGTGTAGCAAGAATTTTTGGTAGAAAGTTTATAGTGTGGGTTCACTAAATGTTTTCCTAGAGGAATAAACTCATTTTCTGAGTGAATAGCAGCTGTGCTAAAGAGAAAGCGGTAGTGCTGCTGCCATACCATTTCCACGGCAGCGCTTGTAGGATTTCAATGAGATCTGAAAATTGTATACTAATATTACCAAACGGCAAGTTTTTCTACATGAAAAATGGCTAAGCAATGCCGTCTGTCTGTCAGATTTTCAAAAATGTTTTCACCTGATGTTCATATTTTCTCCGCTAATATTCGTAAACTTCGCGCATCGTAAAAACAACGCAATCTATTAATAATATTTGATCAATATGTTCCAATATATTTGCATTCAGTGATCGCTCTCATTTGTTGCAAATGTATTTGATAATTTTCGAAATTTCAATTTTGTGAGACCATTTGCTTTTGTCTCCTGTGGGAAATTTTCCCCTTTATTCCCATGAGATTTTTTGTCGGACTTCGATCCCATTTTCATGAACAGTTCTGAAATCATCTCGTGTTGCGTATAATTGCGTACATATTAATACTTTTTAATCGTCTCTTGATTATATTAATACGTCTAGTATGCCTTTTTGTATATATTTTGATTCTTTGGCTAGTGATTCCTTAGCCTTAATAGAATTTCTCAAAACTTTCCAAGATTAACATGTTTATTTTGTAGCACACTCCTGAAGATCTCAAAAGTCTCGATAGCTGCGAATATATTTGGGCAGCTGGTGTTGGCTTTGCGCATACTTTACCATATAATAGTCACTATGATACTAATCGAACTGAAATACTCAAATTACTTCTTACATGCTTTTCCGATGCTATTTACACAACCGGTGCATCTGATAATGCTTATTCGAATCCATGGATTACCTACTTCACTTCATCTGATAACCGGTAATTTTGTTTTTTTTGTTGCATTAAATTTCATGTTGTGATACACAGTACCGCAAGAAAATCCCTCAATTTTGTCTATATTAATTTAAACAGTCCACATTTGGTTCAAAATATAAATTGAATTAAATTCATCTAAGTTTCCGGTTCAATGTTTTGTTTCAAAGAATTATTGAAAATAAGATTAAGAAAAACAATTTGTAGTAATGTAACCAATAAATTTCCTTATCACAAAGCTTTCAAGCATTACATAACATAATGTACTGCAGTCTCACATATTGAATCAGAATATATTCCTAATTTATATGAATTTTTAGACATGCATTGCCCTTATTCACATCGTTGTTAAATGTTGTATGCGCCTATGATCCGGTCGGATATGGTCTACCTTACAATCATATCATGTTTTCAGACTTCCGTGAGCCTCTAGTTGAAACATGTGCGCAGCTTTTGATTGTAACCTTAGATCATGACATAGCGACTAGAGATTCTGAAGAAGTAGCAGTTTTTACCTTACCTATTATTTTCATTTGAGTTTAGGATTATCATGCCGACAATCTATTTGTGAACTACCTTTCAAGAATTCATCGGGATGAGGCAAGTTTTGAATGACTTTTTCCTTGAACGAATTCATAGAAATGTAGTACTGTATGCATTTATTTACTATGTGCAAACATATAGGGTGAAGAAATACATGGGAATATATATATATATATATATATATATATATA
>CABFPE010000270.1:479709-494714 GCA_900660155.1 Hofstenia miamia | reverse complement strand
ATATATATATATAAATCAAGTGAGATCAGAGAATTGATCTTTTGAAATAATAGCTCATGGTGTAATTAACCAAATCATTGATACATTTCTTAAATTTTAAATAAAGTTTGGAAAAATTAGTTTATATTTTGCTGTGTGTATTTCAAATTTATAAGTTGTAGATTGAATTAAGAGCAAGTTTTTTTGCTTTATTAAATTATGCATGTCAAGCTACATGTAATGAACAAAACAGATCAACACAAAGAAAAAATTCGTAATTAATTTTTTTATAATTTATTGACCTCGCAAAGTGTTGAAGACTATTTCAGTTTCTTTCTTGTAGTTTCTAAATATGTGTAGTTAGGGCATAAAATTTAGTGTTCTGAAACGTTAATTCAAAATTCTTCGAAATTGAATTCTTTCGTTTAGATTTAATTAACATTTGCTGTCGTTTTCTGTCATTGAAAAGGACATCTCTAGTGTCTTTAATTTTTTTCGAGCCTAGTATTTCTAAATTTAACATGTCTTTTTAGGACTTTCACTTTATTCTTCAAGGTATGATTCGATTGCTGAACAATCCATTGCAGCAGACCTATCTTCCCAATTCCATTAAAAAGATCCATTTTCACCAGGAGCTTTTTGTTTTATTTTGGAAGGTCGCATTTTTGTATTGTGCTATAAATCTCATTATCAACAGTCTATTCTTAAAATTAACAATTATATAGAAAATATCAAAATATTATGATTGGAAGTAGTATTATACACAATATACACCAGTTAGTAGACATCTTATCATCCTTACGCTATGTTTATTTTTGTGTTCTAATTTCCATCTTGTGATATTGCGTTCATTCAAAAGGTTAATGCGCCCACTAGCAGCATAATTTATTGGTCTTTAGATGTGTGATGCCAATAAGAAGTTTCTTTTCCACGTGTTGAAGAGTAGCGAAGTTCTTGAAATCCTCGTACCAATTCTTTATCACCTCAACGACGCCCGGGCTGATCAATGTATGCAAGATATTTGCTTCCTATTTTTCTAAAAGTGTCAAATATATAAAGGGATATATATATATATGAGGAAAATTATGCAAACATTTTTGTTTCTTTTTCATTCGCGCATTCTTTTCGTAGCTTTCATTGATTTTTAAAAAAAAAATTGTTTACATTTTTAAATCATGCAGGTTTTTGTATCACTATTTCTATGTTAATATTTATTCTTTTTCGTTTGATTCGCTCTTCTTGCACTTATATCGAAAGGTGATAACGATTAGCTGGGGATTTGGCTAACTAACTATATAGTGTGGGGTAGTGTTCTCAACTGAAACTGAAATTACTAGTACTGAATTGTTTTCCCAACTGAAATTGAATTTATTGATAATACAAAACTGAAACTTAAATAAGCAAAGGTATGAAACTGAAATTGATCGCAATCCGGAAGTTTATAAGTATGAAAATTGTTATTCCCCAAATTAGACCGCTAGCAGGACTTGATCTGGTTGATTAGTGGTCCACATGATATTGTATCACCTCCTACTTACTTAGGGGGAACCAGGAGAATACATAGGCCCGCGCCTAGTACCAGTATATATGTGCTGAAATGCGGCCATAATGCGATGGATAACGACTTAAACTGATTTGGGTGATTTAGGCGTTGGGGGTTAAAGAGATGTTTGTACCAGTTGGAAAGGATGAATAATGTGAATATTGGCCGGAATTATCAGGTTTTGCCCTAGCCAACTTGTGCTTTTCTGGCTCAGACATACGCGAAGAATTTCGAATGAAGCCCTCCGTCAGAGAGTCTTGATCGCAACGAATAAAGAGCTGAATCAAAACTGAATTGAGTAAATCATACAAACTGAAACGGAATAAATTTGATTTTAAAAACTAAAACGGAAATAACCCGTTTTTAATTTCAGTTGAGAACACTAGTGTGGTGTGTGTCGTTTAAGGGGTTGGTTGCTTGCAATTCTTTGTTAACTCTGTTTATAACTGTTCACATAAAATGAATCATTTTATAAATTTATGCGGCATTTACCTTCTTTAATTAATTTAGCTAGAGTCGGCCTTATGCACATTGGTGTCTTCATATTATTGCTATTAAGTGGTGAACGCAATTTTGGGGTACGCTTGAATAAGTCGTATACTCTCAGAGTCCCTATGGATATCCCTGTCTTCACCGGAAGTCATGCTGATCTTCTTATCATTGTACGTGATTTGAACCTATGTGCGTTTTTTTACTTATTTTTCAGGTTTTTCACAAGATCATTACTACAGGTCATCAAAGGCTACAACCTCTATTTGATTGTCTATTAACGATAATCTGCAATGGTACTCGATTCTTACTTTTGTGATTGTTAATTTATATGAAATGCTTAACAATTGAATGTGTAACGCATTTTTGTATTGTCACAAGCGCTAAATCTTTTCTTTAGACTGATTTATTCTTGAAAGTAAGTTTTCACAGGTTTCATTTGTTGATGTCAATGACACATTAATGTTTTTTAATTTCATGCTATTATCCGTTATTGCTATCACCATAGCCTTCTAAAGGCTTTGCTATCACTAACCATTTAAGATAATGTTAGTATCATTAAAAATGATTTTCACCTGTCTAGCTTAGTTCTTTTATTTTTTCACAAGTTGATTTTATTCTTCACTACAAGACATTTTATATAGTGGGCAACCTTAATATTAGACTACATGTAACATATTCATCACGTCTTGAGTTTGGTTGAATGTTTTCATAATAGGAAATATTCGAATTTATAGGAGCAAATTATCTAATGTAATGTTTTAGTTTCACCCTATTTAAAAGCACTATCGATGGTTGCTTCCACTAAACTACTTCACTTACTTGAGGTAAATTTTTTCCATTGTTTTTTACAATTTTATGTCAATTTCAGGCTTTTTCAACTCCTTGGTTTTTAATTTCGTCGCTGAGTCATCATCACCTTGTGTTTTTTCTGCTTGAAGCCTTTAACAACATAATACAGTACCAGTTCGATGGAAATAGCAACCTTATTTATACCATCATTCGTAAACGTCATATTTTTCATCAGGTATCAGTATATATATATATATGATCACTTTTTAAAATAGTCATTAACTTTAGAAACCACTGCTTCATACTAACAGTGCTGCCTCTTGTAAATTATGCATGAAATTTCTGAGACAGGACTTACTAATTTTAGTTCTTTTTACGTTTTAATGTTTAAAAGTTTTTAAGAGTTGACTAATGAGGCTAATTAATGATAATATATTTCTTCAGACATCTTAAATGTGAAATGCGTATTGTAAGACAGATTGAATCTAGTTAATTCTTTGGTAAAATTGGAAACATTATTTTGAAGGGAAGACAATTCAATGAGTGACATTAACATAATGAGAAAATAATCAATCAGTGGACAACCACCTGCATTGTGCTACCTCAATTTCTTATATTGATCACATCAACGTATAGTACTAACGAACCATACTTTCAACAAATGAAATTGCGGTAACCATCTTTAATATAAATCCAATATTTATATAAAAGTAAAATGAAATGAGAAATATGAGAAAAGTGCTATAAAAATTAAAATAACTATTAACTAAAAATACATAATACTTTCTTTTTATTCAAATTACCGATTAATCCGCATAAAATTTGGAAATCTTTTTACTGCACATATATATATGTATTTAAGTGATTCTTTCAGAACATCATTTTAGATTCAGACCGAATTCAACACTACTTGATGCCACACTTGCAATTACCGAAAATTTTATCAAAATAGCAGTCTTTCTACGACCTTTTCATTTGTAGACCTTAGTAAGGTATTCGATTCTGTGCATTTTAACGTTTTGAAAGTAAAATTTTTTGAACAGGGTTTGAGACATATGCCTATGCACCCTATAATGCATTTTTTGCTGATCAAAAACAGCGTTTAAAATTGGACGGGATTTTTTCAGATTATGCAACTACAATATTGGCACAATATATGGACCCATTTATTTGCATTATGTAAACGATGTGTCTCGATCTTTAAAAACGAACAATTCACCAATATGCTGATTACACATGGTCAATATATTATTTGAACATCGAAAAATTCCTTAGACGCTACTAAGTTTTCGACTAAAGACATTGAATCACTTATTACGTATTTTGATTAAAATTAATATAAATAAAATGCAATTTATTATATTTCAAAATATTTCTGAGAATATGAAAATTAGCATAAATAAATATATAATTTGGCAATGTATGTCAGTGTGTTATTTAGGAGTAAGGATTTCACATTTAATGACTGTCTACAAATTTTGGAAAAGGGAAAAAGGGATGTGGAATTAAATTTTTTATCACTTACACTACCTGGGGAGTTCATATAATAAACTTTGTAATCAGTGAATTCAGCTATTGCTGTTTTCTTTCCAAAAAAACTTTAGTCAAAGAAGCAAACATACTTTTTTGCAATATCAATCGCCATGATTTATTTACATTTGTGTGTTCGAAATTATGGAATAATCTCAATGTGGAAATTTAATTTGAAAAAAATTATAAAACATAAGAAAAAATTGCTTACTAAAAAAGCAATCATTAATTTGAATTTCTAATGAATTAAGCAAATGAACTCAATTTATATAAATATTTTTGTTGTTTATTGTATCAGTTTGTAGTTATTGTTCATTTAGACAATATATTTGCTTTAACTCTTAAATGGTTATAATTCTGTTCAATTTTCAGCTAGACTGGGCATTGCAAATGATCTGGGTCTTCCTCTACTTAACTTTGAAACTGAGTGCAGCAGCAACGCAGTAACTTTTTGTTCACTAGAAATGATTAAAATATGTGGTGATGATAGTGAAGTTTCACTTCCCCGTTCGCCAAAAGCTTAGAAGATTTCAGCAGCCAAATTTGATAAAACTGGTTTGCAATCTTGCAGCTTGTGTCATAGTGGTGACTCTGGATTTCAACAGTACCTCACAAACCCTTTGCTGTCGCTTTAGAACATGCAGAATTTCTACTTGCTCTCCTTTGAAAAGTGGTAATTCTTTGTGCAAAGTGCTCAAAATCCTTTGATATCTTTGGAGATCAGTCAAACTGGGTGTGTTGAAGTTGGCGAGCACATTGAGAGATCTGTCCGATTAAGAAATTTAATATTTAGCATTGCCTTTAAAACTTCCTTAAATACTTTTTGAGGAAGTCAAACCTGATACAATTTTATTCTGCATTGTTTGTGATCAAGGCCTTCTTGTGCATTTTATGTCAATCATCGATACTTTGCAACCTATAATTATTACTTCTGATGGTTCTGTGCTGGATACACACTTGAAGTTTCTGATGATCACACAATTGTGATTGTTTTTGTTCCATTATCCGTTGAGGTTGGTTTTCACCCATTGCTATTAAAAGCATAAAGCGAATTGTTAAAATGACATCTGTTCGATCTGCAGAGGACGAAGTTCACACATCTGTGAAGTTGATTTACTGACTGATGCTTATCAATGAAATTTAATGAATGAGAACTTTGTCTGAGGATTTATCTTTTGAAATTAAAATGATCAATAATCTTCTAGGCTGGAAAAAATTGGTTTTCCCAACTACTGAAAAAGAAATAAATATTTTACGCCGGCTGCCGTTTTTCTTAATTTTAAAGATAGAGAAATTCAAGAAGTTTAAATTTATTATCAATGTGTACCGATAATACTAATACGACCGTGATTGTTTGGGTCGGCAATATTAAAACACATTAAAATTACTCGAAACACAATATTTTGGAGACCTTTAGTGTTAGCAATTCTTTGAAACAAACTATTATGTTGTAAGATCAATCAAAATTCGTTGAGATAATGTCCAATTTTCTTGGGTTTTTGTAGCTGCCGCTTGTTCAATAAACCGAATGAATATTTTTGATACGAATTCTGGTTGTATCAATTCTATTACACTTGAATTTAGCTGTCAAACCTTCCTTGCGATCATACGTCTTTGATTAAAATCATGAATCGCAAACGCGAACGTCGCACTTTGTCTAAATCTGCATCCCATGTGGGAAACTTAACAGAATCCGGAAACACTGAGCCAAGTATGGAAGGCTCTCTACCTCCTCAAGATGCAGAACCGGGAACACTTAAAGCTACTCTTGCAGCAACACCTTGTAAGTTTATATTTATATAGTTCTTATAGTTCTCAAACATAATGAATAACGTTTAGTGTTAAGAAGTACCTAATCTTTTCAAAACTTTAAAGGATTCCATTTTTTATTTCATATTGATTTTGCTGAGTTCGCATTTGTATATTTTAACTTATTGAACAGAAGGTAACTATAGTGCCGTAAAATGAAGTATTACTCACAAATTAGCCATACTTAGCAAATTTTAAAACAATGAGTAAATATGGAGTTTTTTAGATAAATTTTGAGAATGTTAGAGAACGATTATGAACGTAATAATTTTAATGTCAAAATAATTTGTTATTAATATCTTCAAATGTTTAATCTCCTTTTTACACAATTGTGTATGTGCGCCAATTTTTGTTACTTCACTTAAATTTAATGTGTTTAGCCCTTGATAAATTCACTGAAAAAATGACACCTGCTCCTCCCTCTGAGTTGATTGGGCAAATCAAAAGCGGTATGACTCTGCAACCTGGCGCTGCGCCTCCACTTAGCAATAATGGTAATCTCTACTCGTCAGATGCGTTTAGCGCACAGTCTGGTAGAAACGATGCAGAGCAGCCAGCAACTGAGAAGCCTATCTTGGAACGGGTATAACTTTTGCTTATGTACATTATGCAAACGTCATGTCATTGTTAGTATATTTCCCAATTTTTTTAACACCCAACTGCTTGCTTTGGGGACCCGTGCGTTGTTTGTTATTATATTGGTTGTATGAATCGCTTGTAAATGATACTTCATGTATTTCTCAACATTAGTGTTAAACTCTAATAGGGTGGTTATATTTATTGTTTTATAATTTGAAAATGCGACGAACCATTGACCGATTTTGTGATATGATTAAGGAGATTGCTTAAAGCTAACAATCAGATCTTTCAGTAAACAATTTCTTTAATGCCAATGATGTGATCTCTTAACGTCTTTGTAATGAGGATTGTAGGGTGGGTAATATGCTCTTTCGATTTGATGTGACATATTCAAGTTTGGAAACCCTGGCTTAGCATAATAGACATATATACATAAATGTTACCGCTGGAAGATAGAGAGTAATGTACATGTTCATCAAGATGCTGAATCCAAGTGCAGCGAAATGAGCTTGTGACAAGGTATCAGGAACTATTAGTTTGCCTTTTTGATAAACCATTTTATAGGTTAGGGGTTGAAACTCGATATGGCATCATGGTGTTTTGTCTTTTTATATTGCTTCTTAGTATTAAGTGTATACATGGCTTTTAAATATCAAAATAATGGTTTATAGTAAAGTCTACAAAAATAATTTAGTGGAGCAATATTTATACTTTTTTAATAAATGTAGTTTAGACCTACTTGTTCATGAGAAAATGATTGATTTTTTATAAAAAAATTATTGTATGTAATATTCCAGTGATGGTCTATGATTATGTAGATCTAACCTTATCAAATCTGTGAAAATACTTTACTTCAAATGAAAATGGGATTAATTCTCCCATTAGCCTACAAATCTGGGCCATTTAGCAAATCAATAAAAATATTTGCAAATTTGTAAATAGCTTTCTAAAGAATTTGTTTTAGGGATCAGAATCAATTTCCAGTGAAGTATCAGCAGAAAGGACTCGTTCGTTAAGCCGTGCTGGAGATAATTCTGTGCAGTGGTTTCCAACACCAGAATGGGTATGATTTGCTTAGAAACATTTAAAATATCAGGTCCTTCAATAGGTAAACAGTTGGAAGCAGAAACTTCCTCTACAAACCATAATGCGATTACTTCAGGTACTTGTTCCACAAGTTGAGAAGATATGCATCGACAAGTAAGATTATTTTACTCATTTAGCCTGCAATTTGCTTAAAGTATATCATCTAATACATGCTTTGTTTAAATTGATAGTTATTTTGAAAATTTAGAAAAGAGTGCTTAATCCCGTTAGTATACATTCTTTCTTCTCTTTAATCAAACTTAAGTTTGCAAATATTATGTCTAACAACTCAATGGCTTACCAAAAGTCATGAACAATGTCATTTGGTGAAAAAAACTACACCACTGTAGTTTCGAAATTGTGGTGTTTGGAGAATATCTTGATTTTAGTCTTTAATTATATATGAGACTTAGTACGTTTAATTTCATTCGACCACTAGCAGTTCGTTTTTAGGGGATTGACAGATGAAACTGAAATCTTGCAGTTTTTACAGAGTGGAACGCTTGTTGGCCTTTTGCCAGTTCCTCATCCAATTTTAATTAGAAAGTATCAGGCCAATTCAGGCACCTCAATGTGGTTTCGTACATATATGTGGGGAATTATATATTTAAGGTTTGCTTTTTAGCTTTTATATGCCTATACGCATTATAGATTTCCGGTTTAGAATAGTTTCTGGTTAATTCCATAAAATTGTCAACCACATGAAAGACTGGTTTTCACCAATTGTATTTTTAATGCTAATTTTCTTCATAATGTGATGTTTGGGTCTGTTACATAGAAATTTAACTTTTTTCAAGCTAAATTGAACTTTTAAAATATGTTACTTGTTTTGACGTTATCAAACGACATTACATTTAATTTATTGCAAAAGTATTCATTTATTTCTTTTCAATTGACAAAAAAAATTTAAAATATAAATTTAATAATTTTTGTAAAAAAATTGAAGTAGCATATAATTAATTACAATGTAGACAAGAGTTGCATTTAGTGCCGTGTGTAATATACATAACAGCCTAACGTTCCAATAAAGCAATTCGTCATTCAAAATGTTCTTTGAAAATCTAATTATGTATACTAAGTAGAGACCAGAATTGTGTGGTTCCATTACTTCGAATTAATTTTCTGTTAAAATAGTCATTTCTTATATTCAATTTTCTTTGAGACTTGAAAGTCAATACAAACATTGATTATACGTACAGAGTACTGATAATAGGATTATATTCAGGTTCAAACTTTCAGTAAATAACTGAGTAGAGTTGTGCATTAGTTCAATGAAGTGTGCTAAGAAATTTCATGGGTGGATAGTACTATCACTGCTGTCAGACGTATGATACACATATGCAAACATCGCCTGAGGTGTTGGAAACCCCACGCCCCCTACGGGGGTTAAGTAACATCAATCAGAAATGCAATATTGGTGCCCCAACACTGTAATTGTTTGCTTGAGGTGAAAATACTTTTTGGCTGATGCTAAATCAATTTTGTTTGTTGTTGTGAATGAAATTTTCAGAGAAAATGTATCAGCAGTGTTATCTTTATTCTGATTTAATGCATTTAATTACTGCCCGTGTAATTAGTAATAGTTTATATTTTGACCAAATAATAGTAACTGAACTTGCTTTTAGAAATGTGGAACCACCTATTTGGTATGACACGGATGTAAAGTTATTCGAAATTCAGCGTATTTAATGTATATTTTGTTTTAATTGTTAATTTCTATTCTGTTGTATATATGGAAAATGCGGTGCTTGTATATTTTGAAATTTGTAACTTATTGTTCTATACGTCATCGTTATTGCGTATTTGAGATTACGTCATTCTGAAAAATTGAACATTTCGTGTGTCGATTTTTTCGTATTTAATTTCCTCATTTTCAAATTAGGATCTACTACACGTTTTTACTGGACGTCCACTTTTATTTGTAGTTTTTATCTAGGAAATAATATATCAATAGTTTCATGCTTACAATACGCTATATTCTATATTGTTACAGGAATTGGTAATATTCGTAATACAAATTGCAATTTGTTTTTATTACAAGTTGAACATGATAATTATATTGTACATTAGTGACAATAGTAGCTTGAATGCTTAAAACTTTCAACAAGGAATATTGATATGGTTTTCAATGTGTGTAAGTGTTTTGCAGCTATATGCTTTCAAGGAAGCATTCATTAAGCAGAATTTAGTTGTATACTCCAGTAATTCGTAATGTTCGTACAACATAAATTGCTTAGTTTTATGTTGTTTTCAGCGGGGAATTTAATGTTAATAATGCACAAAAGGTTGTCAGATAAAAAATTAGTCCATTAACACGTTGAATCAAGAAAGTCAATAATGCAAACAAGTAAAAATAATCAATAAGGTTACGAAAAATTTTATATCTAATTTATAAATACATGTACATCATGTTGCACAGAATCTACATCTATATTACATAATACTGTTTTTGTGATTTTGCTGTGAACAGTCATTCCATTTATAATCAAAGACACCTTGTACCCACTAGTGGATTGTGTTCGCTCCTACAAATGTGATGAACTTGGAAAAATTATGCAGATATCGAAAGGAATTTTTCAAAAATCTTTAGCATTTTCAAAAGCTGAGGGATTTTTTAATTCCTGCCTTCATTATTTTTGCAATGACTTTTCATTTTGAAGGACGGTTCACAGTGAAAAAAATGTAGTTCGCCATTTTCGATTCCAAGAAATTTATATTTAATATCAAAATGTCGATAAAGTAATATTTTCAAACCAACCTTTCTCATATAAATTATTTCCACTTTTTTCAATGCACCCAACATTGCAAGAATATTTCGGGGTGTTGGCAAGGTTACAAAAAATATTTCATTGAAGAAAGTAGTTATAATTTTATAATTCCACCAAGTTTCGTAGATGTGTATTTGACTTAAAATGATATTCCATTTTTTAATATATCACAGCATTTGAATATTTCTTCTTGTATTGGAGTATGCATATATGTTCAAGGCCATGATCTTTTGTAGACCTTTTTACTGAAGCAGTGGACAAGCTGATCTATATTCATACATTGCAAAGTGTCTTTCTAAAAAAGCAAAATTTGTGTTCCTTGATGGATTTTGCAGAAAATTGACTTTGCAGTACAAGATGAAGTGCAATCATTCCACTAGAATCAATTTCAGGGTTCCATACATATTACAAGAATAATGAAAATTACCTTTTCCAAAAATCTTTGTTTTATTTCAATGATCTATATCATGACATTGTATTTTCCCCGTCGTGCACTGCCGTTAAGTTAAGGTTCAGCTAATCCTGGCGCACACTGCCGTTAAGGTGACTTGATGCTTGATTTTGTGTTCTGAGGCTAAAGCAATTTTCTTGGCCGTAGCCAGCATTGCAAAATAAATTTTTTTCCTCAGTCGGCCGTAATGCTCTAGCTGTGATTTTTTGCCGTAGTCGCCGCTTTTTTCTACTGAGTTAAATACTCCAATTTTCAATGAAACGATTAAAACATGCTCATAGCAGCTAAGTTTTAAAATCAAAAATGCTAACAGCTAAGTCGTTGCCGCTGCCATGTCCTCAGAACATTAGTTTGATCATGCCACAGTATCGCTCTTGGCAAATAGTAGCAGTTGAGGCATCCATATCTTTGAAGAAGCCAAAGTCCTATCCAAATTTTCATTTTTGGAGACCAGAGGGACTGTTCGGGGTATTCATGTGGATTAGATTTACCTACATTTTGTATTCCATTGAATAAATTTGTCTTTTATGGAAACTTTCATTTAGTTAAAAATATTTTATCTGCTGGGGTTTTTACTCCAATTACGTTGAAATTGTCGCTTTATATCAAATATTTACTAAATGAGAGCCAATCAAATCTGCATTTTCTTTTGGGAAACCCTTTGCATGCGCATCTCTTACTAATTGGAGCCGCTATAATTACATTTGAAATGTAGGTAACAAGAAAGTACTTTAAAAATATTAAATAGCTTTCACCAAATCATATTAAATAGTTAAGTGATATTTCATAAGCAAGGGCATATGTAGAGAATTCTGTAAACATTTAACGTAATTTGCACGTTGCAATCATTAAAGTGAATTAAGTAATGAAATCAACCTTTCATATCAACTTTAAAAACGCGCTAATACTCTTGTGTGTATCGTTTGCTTGCGCCCATCTTAATGTCCACCTTTTTAAAATGCGCTCTTCTCATTTTGATCGATCATTCTGAAGCTTTTGACACCATAAATCATGAAATTTTAATTGACCGGCTGAAACAACATGGCATTGTAGGGAAAGCTCTTGATTATCAATGCTCTTATCTGTCTAATCGAAAACAACGAGCCATTATTAAAAACGAATTTTCATCGCGAAAACCCAGAGGTCCCACAAGGAACAATTATTGGGCCCTTACTGTTTTCGATCTACACTCGCGATATCGGATCTTTCATGCAAAATCACAAACATCAATACCATCTCTTTCCTGATAACAACCAAGTGTATATGGGATGCGTACTAGATGATTTCTCATATCAACAGGAAATCCGCAAAACAGAAGAATGCTTGCATTACGTCAAAGATTAGCTCTATGAAAACCACCTCAAATTAAATGAGTCAAAAACAGAAATTCTGCTGTTGAGTCACAAACGATTCACATCTGCACTTCGTAAACCACTATCTATAAAGGTTGAACATAAAGACATTCATACTGTAGACTTCGTTAGGAATCTGGGCGTTCTTTCGATGGAGGCCCATTGTTAACAAAATAAGAGAAGCAGCTTTATATCATCTTCGAAACATTGTTAGAAGCAGGAAAAATCTCACCCTAGATGTAACTAAATGATTTGTTCGAGCATGTAACATGTGACGTTATACAATATGCAGATGACACAATATTATTTCATTCTAATAAATTTCCCGAAAAAGCGGTTCAAACTCTCGAAACAAACTGTGCTTCTCTTGAAATATTTTGCCTCTATAAAACTAAGAGTAAATCCACTAAAAACTCAATTTAACAACAACAACAACAACATATATTTAAGTTCTCATGTACATATACATGTATTAAGTTTACAAACTTATTAAGAACATAAATAATGCAACTTTCTTCATATGTGCTTAGTTATGTCAGTAAATGTTTGTTTCTTGGTTACGTTTACAAATTACATATAATTTAAAAAATATTTTTACTTATTGTTCTTGAGTTGCACATCTTATTCTATAATTAGTCAGATAATTGATATTTTGTTGTGTAATCATGTTTTTCAACTTCTTCTTAAATATTGTAAAATTTTTTTCACTTCTTGTACTGTAATCCAGTTTGTTCCATAGTGATATTGAATAATTTAGGAATCCGTTCTTCATTACTTTTCTATTATACTTAGTTTTACCAAATGTAATTGTTCTTTGATTTAAATGATTAGAAATGTTCGATTTTCTTTTCCAAAATATCGATAAACATCTAATATTTTGAAGATCTTCTAATGATCTTAGATGATATTTACACATTATTTCTTTTATATTTTTGTTGCTAATTATGTTTATTCCCCATTTAAATATTTTCTCTAATTTCGATTTTGCTTTTTATTTAAGTTCGTTAATAAACAAGATGAGTACAAGAAATGGGATAAAACAAGTGATCGAAAGAGTATTACCTTCCATTCTATTGGTATAAACTTTCCAATTTTTTGAATTGATCTTATACCATACGCCATTTTCTTTATGATGTTGTTTGCCTCGTCTTCAAAATTCAATTTATTATCAATTACTACTCCTAAATATTTCATTTTTTGTGATTCCTGAATGATGTTGTTACATATCTTAATACTTTCTAATGTTGATTCATTTCTTCTATTCTTAATTACCATAAATATAGTTTTTTCAATATTTAATTTTAACAAATTATTATTAAAGAATGATTGCAATTTTTCAACATTTTCCTGTAAATTTAAAATATCATTACAATAAATAAGAGTATCATCTGCAAATTGTACATGATTACTATTAATGTGCTGATCCATATCATTTACATATAACTTAAATAGTAATGGACCCAGTACTGATCCTTGTGGTACTCCATGGTTTATTTCTAATGAATTTGATATTTCTTCGTTGAGTTTCACATACTGATATCTATTACTTAAGTAACTATTTAATAATTCTATTAATGAATCACTAAAATTATAAATCTGCTTTAACTTTTCCAATAAAATAGAATGGTTTATTGAATTAAATGCCTTTGAAATATCTAATGATGCTATATATATTTTTTCATTCCTATCTAGTTTTGATCTCCAGTCTTCAACAGCATAAAGTAAGGCATCATTTGTAGAGGTATTTTTTTGAAATCCAAACTGATGTTTTGATATTAATTCATTTTGTTCCACATATAGGTTAATTTGGTTGAATAATAATTTTTCAAATATTTTATTAATTATTGTTAATACTGAAATTGGTCGGTAATTTTCTGCAAGATCTTTTCTTCCCTGTTTATATATTGGTGTTACTTTAGCAATTTTTAAGTAATCAGGGTAAGTTGATTCTGCCAAGCATTGATTAAATAAGTCACACAAAGGTCTCAATAAAATACACAAGGCACCTTTCAATAACCAAGAGGAAATTCACAATGACCTTTCGCTTTGTTCCAATTAATTTTCTTTGTTTCTTTGTAAAATTCTATTAATGTAATAAATCTTGGTTTATAGGGATCATCATGTTTTCTAATATTGCGATGCTTATGATATAAATGTTTAAACTTTGTATTTAGGTTGTCATTCATTACTAGTTTCACAAATCTTTGATTTAAAATATTACTAATTTCTTTGTCATTTGTAATATATTCACCATCATCATTTATTATATAAGGAATTTCATTTTCTTCTTTAAAATTTAAAAAATTCGAAATAAATGACCACTTTTGTTTAATAGATTTTTTTTCATTAAAAGATTTTTGTAAAAAAGCTTGTAGATCAAAATTACATTTTGTTGAGGCTTTATTTCTTAATGTTTTATAATGATCATAGTTGGTTTTTGATATGTTTTGACAAAAAATTGCATATGCCTTATGCTTTTTTCTAATGCATTCTTTCGTTTCTTTAGATATCCAAATCTTCCACGTTTTGTTACTATTCTTTACTTTGTGTTTTTGAATTTTTATAATAGGACAAAGCTTATGATAAATACTTGGTAAATTATCAATTATAAATATCATTTTTTGATC
>CABFPE010000270.1:422699-454825 GCA_900660155.1 Hofstenia miamia | reverse complement strand
ATGCCGAATATATATATATATATATATATATATATATAATAATAATAGTCAGCTGAACTTGGATGATCAGTGATTTTACAGATAATTGTGGTTGATAGATTAAGAAGCATATTTTTAAAAAAGAAAATATTTACACTAAGTTATTGAATTCAATTAGAAATATATATTAATGATAGATTTTCTAATTCAAAGATGTAATTAATACAATAAGAAACTTGAAATAATAAATTATTTTCGGAAGCAATGCATGGTATGACTTTATTCATCTGAGTGTAGAATAGCATGCTAGCAATTATTTTCATTTGCCATAGACTTCGCCATATGCGCAGACAACAATGACAGCTCTAAGAAAGACAAGTGGTGTAGGATTCATTGAACATACAAAGAATGTCTATTAGAGCGCGCATTGCGTGACAAAATTTACCACGTCCAATACAATCTAAAGAAAGCATATATTTAAAACTTATATTTTATAGCTTATTTTCTTATTTCTAAAAATCATACGATTCACAAAGAATTGAGTAAAAATAGACTTTTCTAACATTATATTTGTTAATTAAGATGTAAGCTTAAATTTCAAAAAATGTGGTTCCTTCAGCATTTGATTGGGAAACAATCATTGGCCATACATATTCAGATAAATTATTAATTCAAATCATATGCATAAATAGGCAATGATTGTATCCTTAAAAGCTAGACAAAATCATGAAACAAATGTATTCCTAATTATTAACTAAATAACTAATTATAGAAATATTGGGTTTTCTTGATATTCATTAAAAAAGATTGCATTGAGAATATTTCTTTATTAACAATGTAAAAATTATCTAGTTATTTCATTATGTTGTGATTCGAAAGCATTACTCTCTTTTAATCTTGTGAGAGATGAATGCTTGGTCATTGCTTCATTGCATAATTCTTGTTAAAGTTTGCCAAAATTGATCATATCACCATACATTGCCTTGAATTCAATCTCTTTGCAATTACAATATTATGAATTTTCAGTATTATTGGATCTAGTGAAGCTGGTGAAATAAGATAACTGATAAAATTTTATATACTATATTAATCAAACCTCTTCAACAATGCACACTGCAAAAATATTTCGAAATACTTCTAATATTCGATCTGCAGAGATAGATGTGTTCAATCATATTAAATCTAAAAAATGTTTCAACTACTCTGTATTTTAAGAACATAGAACAATAAAATATTAAATTTTATTTTAAAATTAGAATTTTAAATTTATGCTTCAATGCCCATTCTTTTAAGTGTTTGACTTTTTTCGTGTTCTTTATCTCGTTTCCTTATTTTTTTCTTTAATGACGAATTAAAGAACATGAAAGAAGTTCAAACATTTTTAAATATTTTAGAGATTGTGAGTTGAAAAATAAAATTTAAATTCTAAATATATCAGCCACAAAACCTCCTAAAATATTTGATATTTATATATAGTATCAGTGAAGTCGAGTCCTTGGTCAGTTTTGTTTTATAATTTGTCTATTTTAATATAAATATTAATTATTTTTTAAAAATGTTTACTCAAGGAATTCTGTTTGGGATAAATTTATGAAAAGATTGAAATATATAAAAACATTCGAAATGAAGAAATTTTAAATAAAAAACGTACAAAGGCTAAAATTATATCCTGTACTTCAGATTTCGTTGTATTCATTTTCAAGCTATGTTAATGAGGTATATCGAAAGTGACAATCTAATTGGCAGAATATATTCTCGATTAAAAGCCTATGCTAACACGCTTCATTCAGGCGTTGTTAAAAATTTGAAATACCTATGAATTTTTGCGGGAGTCGTTTTGTATGATTGTCATCTATTGTTGTAAAAATTAATTGATTCAGTGCCTAAGAGCTTTGAAATGCATTTAATTTTTACTTTTTAAAAAGCCGTCAGTTTGAAATCATCTTTTCTCCACATCCTATTAAAAATTTAATATTTCTGAAAAAATTTTAAAATCTTTCCCACATTATCACGTCTAAGTGTATTTTTTGGCAAGTTTAAATATTTACACGTGTCGACATCCAGGTAGATAGTAGATTGTTCATATTAGCTTAATATACATTTGGAAATATAGATGTCGTATTCTAATGAACATATTTTTTTGGATTTCTTCCAGTAAGTAAATGTATTTCATTTATAAGAAATTTAACTGTTATTTAGATCTTTAAATTTTTAGATTTTTTAGATTTACGAAATTTAGTTTAACATATCTTAATAACTTGCTTTTCAATTTTCTCTAAATATTCCTCTGGGTTTAATATATACTTGTAAAATTATATTTACTTAAATATGTCGTTCACTTGAATAAGAATTGAAATCAAATGTATATGTCTGATATTCATCTACTAAGCGCATATACCGTCATCATTATTGAAATATAAAATATATGTTCGCTTGCTAAAAATCATTTGAGTTATTGAAATTTGACATTTTGAAATTTTTTCAAGCTTAATCGAAGCTTTTTTTCACCAATTCTGTTTGATTTGAATTCAATTTTCTTAAACATAGCTAACTATTGAAGTTGTCACCCTTACTAAATTTTATGCAGTTTGATTTGATTAAAGCGCACTTTATTGTCACTACTGCATAAATTAAGTTACTGTAGTATCGGGACCGGTACTTGTCTCGGCCAGACTACATGTTTTCATGTATATTGTAAATATGTAAACAGTCATTTGTATAAAAAGGAACGAGGTGTTGTAAATACAGCACAGTTTTAGCACAGTACATTATATGCAATCATCAATAATATTTTCTGGATTTCCAAAGTTTAAGAACTTTATCAAAATTACTTGCATCGATTGAAAGTAATTAAATATTGAGCAAATTGAATTTATGTAAACAATCATTTTGTTGTAAATACAGCACAGTTTTAGCACAGTACATTATATGCAATCATCAATAATATTTTCTGGATTTCCAAAGTTTAAGAACTTTATCAAAATTACTTGCATCGATTGAATTTAAGTAAGGTATTGATCAAAAACAATTGACGCCTTTCTCTCTATTAATATAAGTTAAGTTGAATTTTTTTGTGAAGAGCAATTTTGTTCAAAATTCTTTTCAGGATAGCATTAATTTATAGCAGGAAAAGATTTTTATTAGCATAAATCTATATTTTGGGAGCGTAATGATGAAAAATAATTGTCGCCTCTCACTATTAATATATGTTAAGTCGATATATTTTATTACATTGGTGAATTCTAAGATATTTTAAGAAACTTTAAAATGTTAGGGCAAGCAAAATAAACTATTCTGCAATCATTTGGTACTTGGGTTTATTTTATGTCTCTAAATCTTGATATTTAACAAGCTGTTTGTGTACTAGACGAAAGAAGTAATAGGTTTTTCATCAAATAAGGTAATATTTCTGAGGTTGAATAAAACAAAAGGTTTTTCACTAGTCTGCCTATGAAATGTAGTTCTTTATTTACATATACATGTAGTTTAACATTTTCTATTTGTATGACATTTCTAGAGATAACATATTTGATGAATTCATATCTTTTTTCTCTTTGGCTCTTTTTGTATCTCAGAGAAAATCCCTGTTTTATAAATATTTCACTTGCAAATAAAGCTAAGAAATCAGAATTTGATTGTATCATTTAATTGCTAGCATATAGTAAAATTCGTATTTTATTATTAGAATTTTCCAAGTAGATTAAATGCTAAATTTTATTTCAATCCTTGAGAAATGAAAAATTATTATCAAAAACAAGCATTTTAAATTTGCACAAAATCCATCTTAGACAATAGATCAGTAATCTTATCTCCTGCCAAATATTTTATTTGTAGCTTAGCAATAAAACAAGAGTGTTTTTGCTAATAAATTGAGAAATAGTAATTGGTTAAGAATGAATTGAATTATTTCAAATGTGCACAATTTTTTAATATTAATTTGTAGTATTCTATTTGGATGAAATCTGATTATGCCTGGTAAGATTGTAAACAAAATCCCCCTCACTAATTTTTGTGTCATCTTGCAAAATTTAGTGTTTGCATTTTTTAACTGATAACAGAAACTTTACAAAATGGAAACATTGTGCACTATAATCCTATTATAATAAGTCTGAAAAAATGATATCTTATTCTTCTGAATAACATTATCATTTAGTTTTGAAAGCATAATTTTGATACATTCTTTGTTCAATTCAATTACTATTTTATAGGTAAAAATTATAGGTCAAAATTAGAATTTTTTGTGTAAAAAAGTCATATTTTTAAATTTTTAGGCAATAAGCGTCAGCCTTAATTAGTATTAATTCATTTTAATCTTCCATATATTTTTGATAAAATTTGTAATTTTGCTGGCTTGTTCAATTCCAAATATAAGAAAACGTTGTATGTGGATAGCCTGATTAGTTTTGTATGGTTTGATGTAATCTGCAGGTTTTTTTGTTCTTAATTTTTGAGTTCGATTTGTTGAAAGGCAGTTTCTCAATTTGTTGATAGTTGGTTTAGGCCTGATATATATTCAATGGATGTAGTGAGGGCTGAATCTTAAACTTCTCAATTTCAACTTATGTGACGTCAGCTCATGTTGTGCACAGAGAGAGAGAGAGAGAAAAAATGAATAATGTATGGCGTTATACTCGTGATGCTTGATGACGAGAAGTCAATAAATTCTTTAGTGAAATAGATTTAGAGTGTTTGAAGAACATTTTCTCAGTAATGGTTAAGCTGAGACCTGCAAAAGCATAAAATTTTCAAACAAGACGCTTACTGTGACACAAACTGTTCAGTTTTTCACTGCATTAACAATTTTCTTTTAAGATTTAAAATTAAATCACTCTTTTTGGCTTTTTAATTACCGTAATACAACGACATTTCCCAGTCAAATGTGAAGGAGTTATTCATACAATAGTAACATATGTTGCTTGTTGTTATTTATTTGGGTCAGCTTAAGCAGCATATGACTGTCAACATTTGACAAACATTTCTTTAAAGGCCTAAGTCTTCATCTCATGCATAAAACAATTAAAGTAATGATATTCCTCAAACAAATGTTTACTTAAATAGTTGACAATAAAGCATGTTCTTTCCAGACTTACTAAAAAATTCAACTATAACTCCTATATATAAAAAAGGTGACAACCTAAAAACAAAAAATTATAGACCCATTTGTATTACACATCTTTTTAGCAAACTCTTTGAAAAAACTGTTGTATGTTCAAATATACGCATTCCTAAAATCTGAAAACATCCTATCGAATAAGCAATTTGGTTTTCGTGCTAGGCATAGCACCCAGGACGGAATTTTATCGATCACGCAACAAATTAAGTCTAATATATCTCATAATAACTGCAGTTGTGTAGCATTATTAGATTTAAGTAAGGCATTCGATTCAATTAATTTTGATATTTTGCAAGACAAGCTTATAAATTATAATTTTGGTGCTAACTCAATTAATTTAATCATGAACTTCTTAAAAAATAGACAGCAGCGCGTAATATTAAACAGTAAAAAACCAAGCTATGTTACGACTGACCTTGGCCAGGGTACTGTAATTGGCCCTATTTTATTTGCAATTTTTTTAAATGATATAATAAAACATGTTAAACACAGCGACATCTACCAATATGCCGACGACACATGCCTAATAAGTACCGCAAAAATGCTTTTGATGCTACAAAAAACCTCCAAACAGATATAGAAAAATTAAACAATTATTTTACTATTAATCAACTGAAACTAAATATTGAAAAAACTCAATTTATAATTTTTTCACCGAAGGCACAAAGAAATCTAATTAATGATATAGAACTAAAGATAAATAATGAGTCAATAAAGCAAAGTGAATCAGTCAGTTATTTAGGAGTGGAGATAGATAATGAATTAACATTTGAAAAATTTCTACTGAATAAGATTCAAAAAATGACTGCAGGCATTAGATATCTTTATCACTTACGCAATGTAATATCAAGCAATTATCATAAACAACTGATACATGCTTTCTGTTTGTCTCATTTTCAATACTGTTCTTTTCTTTTAACTAACCTAAATTCGAAACATCGTATGCTTCTATCAAAGACATTTAATTGGTGTATAAAAACTCTAAACTTTGCACAAAAGCATGACGAAGCATCAGTATATCGTAATAAATATAAAATATTATCTCCGTTCTATCAAATTCATATGCATATGCTATCTATCTTATTTAAATTCAAATCTCTACAAACATCTCTCCTTTTCCTTAATGACTATATTAAATTAAATGAGCGATCGCAAAAATTTTTGAGTTTAGATAAAAATTATAATAGCTTTCATCACATATCAATTAAATTGTGGAATAATTTAGATTATGAAAAGCGAATAGAAAAAAACTATAAAAAGTTTAGAAAAAAATTGAAACAATTTCTTCTAATAAAACAGTATACATTAGGGGACGGTAATACACTTCATGCATTCGAAACATACATCCAACATTGAGCACCTACACAAACATTCACTCAAACATTGAATATATTATTATATATAGTATATATTAATTTGTAGTTAGTTATTCGTTTATGTTTTATTTTTTTTGTCATGTGTTAGTTTGTAGATTTGTGTATACATATATTGCGCAATAAATTTGCTCTGACTCTTATATTAAAATGCCCCACAGAAAAGAAAGGAATCTTAACTAAAAAAGTTAATAAATTTCTAAAAGTAAACTATATTTTAAGAAAATTAAATAAAATTTAATATATATATAATATATATATATATATATGAGTTTGTGCATTTAAAAAAACAAAATATTTACTTTCTTGGAGTGAAAAGGAGCATCACTGATAGAACAGTTAATGTGAAAGATACAAATGAATGACTCTGAAGATATTGAAGAGAGTCAAATCAATCCTTGTGGTGATGAAGATGAAGTACAAGAATTATTCTTTGAAGAAATTATTCTTCTGTCAAAATTAAAAATTTCAAATGTGATTTATGTTAGCTTTGGAATTAGTGGGAAGATTTACAATGCTAATGAATATCAAACTTCATTACAATGTTTCTTCAGACAAACAGTGAAATGCTGTGTCATTTAAATTTTTTGAACAGAAAGATATCAGTAATTTCAGTTTTCATTAGATTTCTATATGATATTATAATTGCATATACCTAAAGCTAACTGCTGTCGTTATACATTTACTATACTATATACATGTATATATAGTAAAATCACATGTGTTCCTATTCACTCCCCATCAAAAAAGCTGAATATATGCTCCCTTAAAATTTTAAAAAATTCCTGAAAACTAAATATTCTTATTTTTACAAACTATAATTTCAGGATCTATAGGACACATTAAAGTGTAAAAGTGCAATGAAGTATATTTTGCAAATACTAGATCTTTGAAAAAAGCCTAAAAACTGTTGCTATTCACTCCATTTGTCAGTATTAAGGAATTTTCTTTTGGAATTTTTATTGCACAATTTTAATGAATTTTTCTAATTTTATCGGAGCCCAGGTTCCCTCTGAGCTCCCTCTGTCTCCGCCATTGGTTCTTTGTGATGCAAACCTGAAACTATTAATATTTATGTTTAATTTAGTCACCGTCAATGCAGGATATTTCCTTGATTTGTAATTTTTAGGAAAATCATTAAATTGGTATAATTTACAGTCATAGCGGAACAATAACGATCAAAGCTTTATATTTTATTTTGGGTTTTAAACAATATAATTCACATTGCTTTATAAAATTTAGTTTTTTCATCCAAAAAATATTAATATTTTTTAACAATTAAAATATTCTAAACTTACAAATCAACTTTAGGATGACTTATTCAAATATTTCCAGGAAAATCAGCACATCAAGGACCGCTATGCAAAATTCCAAAGTGATTCTTTATTCTTTACTCTTTCCATGGCTGTGGTTTGTATTTCAAGCGAACGACGCATTTCACTTGTAGCATTCTACCTCTAAGGGAGGAAGAATGTTGGGCCATGGTCAATTGTAGAGCTGTGAAGACTTCGATATTATTCTAGATGGTCTAATAGCCATTACGCTCAGAAATGTAATGGAAAGAGCAAATCTCACTATTTATTATAGTGATTGCACCATGGTTGTGCAATCTTGCACATTATGATGCAAAATAGCAAATTGTTGGATCTTGCTATTTACTAGCGCAAAGAATAAATTCTATGCCTTTGGTTGTATCAGACAGCCTTGTTTCATGGTCGAAAGCTAAGTTGGAAAATTGTACACCTACATTTATGTTTCCCTTTCATTTAAAATATATTGTAGCATCATCAAAGAGAGAACACTCAAAACTCTATCGATGATTTATGTTAATTCTTGGAAAATGCATTTATTAATTTTGATAGTTAATTTCGGCAAGTAGTAGTCGCCAAAATAGTTTGACTCTGAACTCCTTTTTGAGACTAAAGCATTAAACCGTTATGTTCTCATTTTCGAGCATGCTTGGCCGTGCCTATTAAAAAACTTGGAAACATCTATGCTTGGGTTAACATGCTAGATTAAAATGGTGAATATTTGTTAAGAATTAATTCTTGGACTGAAGTACGTGAAAGATTTTAGTATAAAAATACATTTGTATTCTTCCTTTTCGAAAGGCTAACTTTTAAAGTGCCTTTGAGGTGAAAGTTCATCATAGAAAACATTATGATAACTATTTTCTCAAGAACTCAAATTGGGCAGTCCCTTTCATACAGTATACTAAAATCCTACTTTGTCTAATAGATCAGGACCATTATTATGTAAAGCTATTTTCTACGAAATTTGTATGGAGTGAAAATTCACCCCAAGTGAATAAGACAGTTTTGTCAATCTTTAAAATACAATTGCTAGGATTTCAGAAGAACAAGTTTATCTACATTTTGAAATATAGGGTTAATGTAATTTTTCTAACATGTGTTGCCCAGATTATTGTCACATTAAGAGATAAATACCTAAAATCATATTTGTGTTTGATACTTGCAGTGATAATACATTCTATATTTCTCAACATTCTATTCATTGCCAATTTCGGTATGGAGTACACTTTTGACATAAAAATAGATCTAAAAATATTTTAAGAGCTCCGTGCATGAACAGATAGTAGCACAATGATGATGACAGATATAAAACTTTTTTAAGTAAAGAAATTACATTACGAAAAACTAATAAATGACAACTCATGGGATCTTGAAAAAGATTGACAGGCCATACGCATTGGTTCAGGCCTTTTTTCCTATTTATAATAAATTGGTGTGCAACTTACTAAACCAGTTTGCAAGAAACTTGTTCGCTTTATAGGCGCACAATTTTTCGGGTGCATGCAAATGTAATAATTGATCTACTCGTAATACTTGGTCTAAAAATGATGAACAAACGATTTTTAGAAGTTGGATTATCTAAAGGCGATCCCTGGGTATAAAATAGCCTTTATATTCAATGTTACCCCTGTACTTAAAGGGCAATCTGACGACCTTTCTGTTCTAAAATTCGTTTTGAACAGTTCAATGTTTAAGCACTGCAAGCATACATTCCTATGACATTCTTAGGGCGGACAAAATGTTGGTAGCTTCAAGGTAGTCCAAGGCTATGCAGATCTGAAAGGGATCTGAATCTGAAAATGAGATCCATGGATCTCGGAGATATTTGGTAGATCCAAAATTTTAGTTCGACAGTAGAGAAATTGTGGAAAATTATAGCTGAATTACACGGTGTTACATAAAACTTAGCTGACTGATTTTTTTCACTGATTTCAGTTAATTAAGAGATGAGAATTATAAATTTGAATACCATTTTACAGTAAAATAACTTTTTGTATTCTAAGGTTTGAAAAGCATGCATAGGATTGCTTTGTTAAGTTAATGTCTACGACTATGTGCGGCATTGGGACATTGAACTTATATCTTCCCAGCTACTAACTTTCAACAATAACTCATTCACCTCAATTTCCCTTGTGTTATGTCCAATTGGGATCACAATGGGGAAAGAATTTTTCTAATATAGTTTCATACCCCTTGCATACTACATAACAACCCTGCACTGTGCCTGTGACAGCGTTACTCATGGTTTTTCTAAAAATATTATGGTTTCTTATAAATGCAAGACCTGTGTGAATCTTTCTGTTACATTGGTGAATATTATAAACTGAAAAATCAACCCTTTATACATGTAGTAGTGATGCAGAAAAATATTCTGAAGCAAATTTTTAGAAATTTAGCAGTTATCAGGGTATTGGATCTTAACACCCAAATAATATATTCTTGGTTGTTTGAAGATCAACAGCCTTTGCCATTTGCTGTTCTTATGTTTGGCCTGAATATAATAACCACAATAGTAACAGTTATTTTATCTTTGAATAAGAGGTTTTTTTCGTATATCTTGCTGTCACCAAAACTTATGAACCTGCACTTCATAGGATTGACCTCCAATACTTAAGTATTCTGATGTAGAAGTACGCGTGCTTAGCCTAAAAAAATTCAAATAATAAATGAGCCAATTTAATAGTGATTTTACTATCATAAATTCTTAGTGTCTACAATAACCTTCCATTAGTTGCAAAACTAATTCTTAGAATGAGACAACCCAAAATTTTTCTTGCAACATTGAAGAGATGTGATATTGCTAGGAATATCTACTAAACCTCATTTTGAGAAACATCAAATGAATGTTTTTCCTGAAAATTTAGGTTTGTTTAGTGATGAACAAAGGGAAAATCACACCAATAAGTCAAGAGACTTATTTAGGAGGTTGATTATATCTAGAACGTATGGATATCTGCAGAAAACAGTATTTTGGGAATGTATTTTGGCCTCATCAAATTTCTATAGATTCAGCAACAATCTATTTATTAGTTATTTGATCACTAAAGAAAAGTTTGTTGAAAAGCTAAGAGCCCTGATAATATCTCAATTAAAGGAATTTGAAAACTACCATATTTAGGCTATATTTTGGACTCATGGCTTCTTTATGAACGCAAAACATCTCTTAAAATAAAAATAGAATTAGATGTTTATGTACAATTATAAAAGTTATTTGAGGTTTTTTATTTTTCCATCATAATACAATTTCTAATTTCTAAGTTTAATAATCTATTTAGGCAATAAATTCAATTTCATGATAATTCCTAACGTATGGTTTCTACTATAAAAATGACCTCAAATTCGTTTTTAGCAACATCAAATTGACCAGAAACATTG
This sequence comes from Hofstenia miamia, assembly GCA_900660155.1. Classification (NCBI taxonomy): domain Eukaryota; kingdom Metazoa; phylum Xenacoelomorpha; order Acoela; family Hofsteniidae; genus Hofstenia; species Hofstenia miamia. The sequence goes on along the minus strand of CABFPE010000270.1, from coordinate 443,672 downwards.
AAAAAAGTACTCAACTAAGAAAAAAATATTTTTTTCTTACAGAGTGTTATCTTTGTATAGAAAATATTTTGGAAAACTCCAAATTTATCGATTTTACTAATCCTTAGGGATCATTAGAATTCAGGGTGGATTTCAGTTGGCATTTTATCCAAGAAACTATATATAGCGGTTAACAAACTAACTGCTAATAATCTAATAATGAATAAATTTTCTTACAAACACAAGACTACAGGCAAATTTGGGAGATAGAGTTAGAAAAAATAATTGATTTTTGTATACAAAAATGTGTGGTTCCTCATAATTTTTATCAACATTTCTGCATTTTACTATCGAAAATGCTCCGGTATCGGAAAATACAATAGTATTGGAATTGGTATGGGATCCTGCCACGTCCTACTAATTTTCTTGTATATTTTCAAAGTACTTTTCTTTGACTACTTGCTTTTTAGTAATCCGTGGATCAGTGGAAATCCCATGGATCGATCCATAGGAATTCTATGGAATGGATCTAGCCCGAAAAAATCAATCCATGGACAATTGTGAGGTTTTGTCAATATGTAGCAAGTAAATCTGGGAATTGTGGCATGAAGTTTTATTGGATTGCTAAAGATGTCCACAAAAATGTTGCTTATATACTGGAAAGAAAAGAGTTTCTAATACAGAATGCAATGTTCAAGAAACTGCTTATCCATCCATTGAGTATCGAATCTTTAACATATAGACATTGATCAAATCTCTATGCAATTTTTTATTATAGTATCGTAACTACTGAAGAAACTGGAGATACTTTTTTGAGTAAATTCTAATATCTTAACACAAATGACATATTCGATGACATATGGTTGAAAAAATAAACATAAAAAACCTTTTTGAATTATATATTATTAAAAATGGGGGTTAGATATTTCAATTTTCTACCATTTGTGTATTAAACATTATTGTTCATTACTAATATGCTGCATGAAATTGAATTTTTTTTAAATATGTAAACATCTATATTCGAGTTTTATAATTTTTGTTTTCCTGAATTATTTATTTATTTATATTCCACGATTATATGAATTAATACCAGTTTGTAAAATTAATTAAAGTAATAAAGGTTTTGCAGAAATATCAATCTATTGATAAAACCTATATGATCCAAAGTACATATAATACGCTATTTTTATAATCATTTATATTGCTTTTTTCCCTTTGATGTGTCATTCATTGTAACATGCACCTACACGAAATAAAAATTACCCTTCTTTACCTTACCTATAAAAATTCGAAATGTAATTGGATTTCTGCAAAATTTTGTGTCAGTATTTCAGATATTTAGTGTAGAATTTAATGAAAATTCTGTTCTACATAGAATAAATATTAATTGACAGTTTATAAGTTCCTCTTAAACGAGTTCATTGGAGAAAAGAGCGATTTAAAAATTACTAGGATAGTTGAATTCACAGGGAAAAACGTATTCCAATGTTAAATATCAAATGATTTCTTGAATCATAGGAAAAAAAATTGTGGTAATTTTGGTAGTAAGATGTTTATCCATGGAAATATGATGCAACTACCAAAATTTGTTATTCCAACTGTTAATACCATAATGCATGTCTCTAACATTAATATTTAGAGCAGGTCCGCAAGCAGATTAAGTTATCCCAAATACTGGGTGTATTCAATCAATTGTCAAAATTTAATTTAACAGATTCGCGAGCTTGAATACCTTTTCAAAACTTAGTTTTTTTAAAGATTTGTGATTGTGCTTTCAATATTTTTATTATATATTCATTTATCTTCCGTAAACAATTGTTTGGTTTTGATTATTTTGGATAAACTGGACTGAGAGAGCCTCGTCCAGGAAATTCGCAAGCAGATTAAGTTATCCCAAATACTGGGTGTATTCAATCAATTGTCAAAATTTAATTTAACAGATTCGCGAGCTTAAATACCTTTTCTAAACTTAGTTTTTTTAAAGATTTGTGATTGTGCTTTCAATATTTTTATTATATATTCATTTATCTTCCATAAACAATTGTTTGGTTTTGATTATTTTGGATAAACTGGACTGAGAGAGCCTCGTCCAGGAAATGATAACTCTTTTGTCGCCCTGATTTAAATTAACAACACGAGTTTGGAAAGGTGTGACAGTAAAAGTTTTATCAAAATATTTGATTTAAATGAACTTTGCTATTAAATATGGAAATCATTTTTCCGCAAAAATTCTCACTTTCTTATCAAATCAGTAGAATTTTAATTTCAGTGTTTTACTTCGATATCTTGCCATTAGCAGAAGCATTCTAATTTCAACAGAACAAATCTCTCCTTATCATGACACGTTAAATTTATTCAAATTGCAACTAAAGGAAATACTTTGTTTGCCATATTTTCAGAATATTTTATCTTAATAAAACTTCAGTTGAAACCTTTGGCATGGAGTAAACTTTAATTTTTTGGTAGAAGATAATATGGATAATTGTGGTTTGAAATGGTTTTTACTTTTGTAAAGCGTCTTCAAAGTTATTTAAGTATAATTGCAAAAGACTTCAATTAAGTTGCAAGCACAGGCTAAAAGAAGTGCTTTTTTCCTATTGAAATTTTTGCTTTAATTAATATCGCAACTTAATTACTGCTAATACAATAAACATTTTCGAATCCAGGATTTTTTACATAAATTGAAATTTAATTAAGTTGTTGTTATGAGCCCCTTTGAAGTTTTCTTTGCATAAATGAGGCATTGCAATAGTAAACATTAAGAAGCAATTTTACTTTTAATCAAAGCTCTGCATGCAATCTCAAAAATTTCTTTCGGAGATAGAATATAATAAACATTGATTAAAAATTTTGCCAGAAAGCTATTATAAATGAAATCCTAAATTTAGAAGTGTACTAAATATTTTTAAAAAGTTTGATGGGCTGATTGGATGAATTTAAGATGTGTCAATTACAATCTTTGTAACTATTTTGAAATAGAACCCTAACAAAATACAAAATAGGTAATCAAAAAGTGGGTCATATCTAACCATAACTTTTCCTATTCCTTAAACAAAAACAAACCCAACAGTAAACTTCCTACTTTTCTCAGAATTATAGTAAATTAATTGACTATGAAATTTTAATGAAAATGTAAATTACTTCTTGTTTTTTTCTTACCTGAAAACTAGCAATAGCTCGTGTTACAGTCTTTCTATTAACATATTATATTATTAATATTTATACATACGCAACAAGTTCCCAAACGTCGGCATAGCTTTGTTGCAGAACAAATTTAAACGTTCTGGTTATTAATTCGAATATAAATACAAAAGTTATTTTAATGAGACTATCAATTAAGTCATGTTTGCATTCGCAATATTTAGCTTAAATTAATATACACACAGACGGAATATTTAAATTTTTCGTTTGAATATATTTCTCAACCAATCAGAAAAAAGAAACTACAAAGCGTTGTTATAATTTCTTATTAAAATTTTAATATGCTTGCTAACAGTTCGCACCAGAGCTTGGAAACCCATTCATTGGCCCAGCTTCTTTTTATCCAGCGAATTGTTTACGTTTTCTGTTCAGTTGTGGGTATAATTGGCAATTCATATGTAATTATCCAAATATATCGTCTCCCAAATCTTAAAAAATCACATTTTGTGTTTATGGCAAATCAGTGTTCACTTGATCTAATAGTTAGTATGTTTTATTTGTCGGAACCTTTATATTATTTAAAGTTAACTTCATTCTTCCTTTGGTGTTATTCGCTTATAGTTCCATATGGCTTAAATCGCGTAATGTCTCCATACGTATTCTTTCTGCTTGCGTTAGAGAGGTATGTTTTGATAGCTGCCCCTCACTATAAATACTTACTTACAAGAAGAAACAAGGCCATTTGTCTAGCTCTTCTCTGGATTTTTACAAGCGTAATTCTGACATTGTTCGCATTTGGCACACAAACTGTAAAAAATCATACTCACTATACTTGCAACGTTCGAATGGAAATTCTCGACATTTTATCAGAAACTTTTCTAGCGGTTTTTAGCTATCTTGTACCAATTGCGGGTAAGTGCTTTTTAAATCTGCATTATAGTTCCAAATCTAGAAATACTATTTCGAGTAGATGAATTTCACATTATTAATTAATACCGTAATTAATCTAATTTTCGATGAAGATCATTTAGTTTTTTTAAAGTTATCTATATTAGACTTCTTAAAAAACTACTAAAATTGAAATGGAGTTTAGTAAATCAATAAATAAAACTGAAAATTTGAATATAATCAGACCACATCTCGAATTGAATAATTAATGCTAAGGAGAAATACGCGAATATAGTACTCGTTTATACCTTTAGTGCTAGCTTGTAATCATTTTTACTAATTAACTTTCGCACAAAACAGTTTCAAATTTATCCAACATGTCTGGAATCGGAGCATATTTTTGTTGCACTTAGCACAGATTAAGTTTCTTAGACAAAATTCTGAACTTATTGAATCACTACAGTTCAAACTAGTCAGAATAAGAAGATGAAGAAGCAAGACGAGCTAAATTTTAATAATTACTCAACAATTCACGCAAATCAACGCAAACGCAGTACTATATAATTTTTAAGCAATATGTTGAAATATAAATTCTAAATTTTGAAATTTTGCATTAGTATCAAATAATATTCGAAAACACCAATTTAGTATAAACAGGCTTCTAACACACTCAACTTTAAAAGGACAAATTAAAAAATTATAGAAATTGTTTTAGCAAGCATCATTAAATGGTTAGAAATGGGCTGACTCGTCCCTAATATTTTATTGTCTGGGCTGATGGCGTACGCAGGAGGGGATATGGCAGAATGTCATCAAAAAATTAATAATTCTTCAAAACTAAGTTGTGAAATACATTTTAGGGCTAATTTTTTCAATATTATCAAAACTTCGCTCCGCTTTTGGTATCCTGTGTACTACCCTGCTCTAAGCCATGTTTGGGAAAAAAACTTTTGGAGCAGAATCCATAAGCTTTAATAGAATTTCCACTTCAATTTTTTAGTGGTTTTGCTGGCAATAATTTATGCATTTTCAAAATCCAAAATGATCACTGCTTTAGCACTTAGAATCAAACAACAACTTGCTACAATGTAACAGATGTTCACCGGTCTTCATGCACAGCAAAGTTTCCAAAATTATTTAGATTATATTCAAAAACTATAGAATGATTAATCATCATAAAATTATAGTTTTAGAAGCTAAGAGGATTCTAGCAGATTGCATTGACAGTAGGCGTAGACAACATTTATTGTAATTTTACTTAATGATGTTTCTGTAAAATAGAGCAACAGCTGCTTACTGAAAAAAACTAGTTAAACCAAAACTCCAAAATGAAAATCTATATTTAAGAATGACACACGTGACTACCAACAATTTTAACACGAATTTATTCTAAACACGTTTAAATATATAAATATTTCAATTAAGTGATATGCTTGTGTTGACCTTAAGCCTTAATTAATACTTTTGTCATCAAAGCAGACAGAGGCTTAGATTGATAATTAAATTTTCATTCTTAAAGCAATGACTAATATTCTATTTTAGCAATTTACAATAGCACTGATGAGAGCTTACGAGGGCATATAAACAAAGAGACAAAGTGTTCTTGATCTACCCTTTCTTAAAATAAGGGGCAGAGAATATTAATTAGAAACGTTGATCTCTACCTCTTTTAGACTTAGCAGAGCGACACAATTAGGAATGAATGCTACAACATCTTTATCATTTACATATTTGCACTTGAAACAATTACAAAGCTGGACTTTTTCTAATTTTTGCAAATATAGACAAATGCAATTTAATGTTAAAATTATTGTTTCAATATAAAATTTTGCTAATCATTGTGACAAAAGATGTTCTTGCAGTTCCTATATCAGAAAAATTGAATACATTTTATAAGTGGTAACCATTAGAAAACAGCTTTATTTTGACACATTAAACCTTAAAACTAATACTAAATTGTAAATTGACTAATCTTTATTTTCTTAACCAGTTGCACGCTTAAAGTTTTATTCTTAGGTCTTTCTAACAATGACAGTAGTCGATTTGAAAATATCCGGACATAGTAAAGGACAAAAATGTGCATAGTTGCTTCACATTCCAAAATTTATGGATTTTGCCTTCCACTGTGACTTAGGAAACTTATTTTGTGGTTTCCTTTTAGCCAAATGTGCAGCGTTAATTTTAGATTGGCTTCTTAGAGTGTGGATTTGGGCGTAGCCTATATTTGTTAGAATTAGTTTAAATTTAAATGAATTGAGTCATTACTCCGTATGTAACATCGAAATTCAAATCTTTTAATTCCACCTTTGAATTTGATGTCCGCAATAATATAACCTATTTTCTTGTCGGTAATTTCTTTAATAAACTAATCTTTCTTCATTATGAAGGTATAATATATAATAAATCTGGAGCTTAGAAACTAAATAATGGTAATTCCAATAAGTTTTCGCTTGTGAAAACTTCACTAACCGATAAGGATTGAATTTTAATTATCTATATTGAAATAAACTTATGACTAAGGATCAAAATTACTCTTTATATTTATTTTTAATGCTATGACTCTCAAGAATAATTTGTTGCGCAATGTAATTTCAGTTTTTTTCATTAGATTTTTTAACAGGTGAAAGGTTTTAATTTGTATCAGATAGCATTCTTCAAAATCGTGTTTATAGATTGTAGGAAATCTATCGTAAGCGCAAACTCGCTTTCTGTGTGAATGCAACTATCTTTAAACGTATTAAAATTAAAAGCGGTTTATCGCAATCTCTTTGTGTGAGCACCCCTCTTTATTTTCTCCTGCTTAAAACTCAAGCTAGGCTTTATCGCACCATTTCTGTGGCAACATTACTATCTTAAGACATGTGTTAAAGTTCAAGCGCTATATCACACGGTTTCTCTGTGAATGCACGTATGCACGCTTAGAGTTTACGATAAAGTCCGACAAATTAACTAAATATCTCCGAACGGATCTATTTTCAAAACTACATTATGTGTTAAATCCATACTTATCAAGCATCTGAAAATGGAACAGCTTATTTTTAAACTGTGGCTGATTATATTTCCTAAAACATTATTTTTCTATTTACCAGCTCGTCGTCGTTTGGGATGCATTTTTTCCATAATGAAGTGCCGTTTATGTTATTGTGTCCAAGCATCATGACTTTTTAAGCTAGGCGAAAAAGATTAATAATGCATATCAATGATCATTTTTGTATATATTTATTTGTAGCTTATTAAATATTCATATATTTCGACAGTTTCGGGTGCACTTTACACAACAGACGTTATAATAGTAACACTCACAGCAACTTTCTATTTTTGGTGTTGAATGTATAAAACAACATTTCTGTAGTATTTCTTGTGACTTTATTTGCAAATTTGCACAATTGTGATCACGTGCGTATCGAGAATTTCTAAGAGGGGGCCTCTTTGTATTTGCTATTCAGCATTAAATCTGCAATTGAAATACTTTGATATTAAAAACAATATGCATCACTATTTGACCTCTAGCACATAGGTCATTGGCAGGAAGCTGTTTCATACCTTCTCGAGAGACAAATCAAAAGTTCAAAAAGTTATGTTTCCTTAGCAGTCAATTTATGTGTACATAACAATTTGGATTAACTGTTGTTTAGTAAAATTATTTTCGCTTTATAACACTAGAATTTCAACTCCAATATGAATGCAAAGAAACTTTTTTGGTATTTGAAATACAAAACAGACTGCTTCTATGTTTAGAATTACTTCAGACGTCGTTATTGATAATCCTAACTTCATTATTCGACATTAAAATGGGAAAAATTTGCGGATTGCAAAATACAGCACGAACATCTACCAACTAGTAAAAATGTAAACGACAACGAACTGCTAAATTGAAATGTTTTTTTTCAGAAATGCTTAAATAGTGAACAACCGTTTTCTCTCTCATGTAATATGACATTAAGCAAAGTTCAATGTTAAGATTCGAAAAACAATAAAGCAATGAATAATGAGATTTGAAATGTGAGTGATCAATTCCTTTAAGAAATAAATTTAAGCTGAAACACTTTTAATCTTTTTAAGTAAATGAAATCACAGCGTACTCTAATCACGGTCTGGGGATTTATAGCATAAATCCAAAAAAATGGGCACAATTTTGATCTAGCAGGCTGCAAAAACTTTCATCTAACTATCTGCATATATTATGCATAATTGATGCAATATTTCCTTCATTGTAGCCAATTAAAAAATTAAGAACTGTAAACATTTCTATGCTTACTGCATAATTCTGCTTTTTTCAATATCTTCATAAATTAATTTGAAATGAAAAATTTAAAATAAACAAGCACCATTCCAAATTTTGAATTCAATGAATTGACCTAAGTTAACAATACAGATTATAGGTCTATACTGAGAGTAACATATATCTAAGGTTTACATCTTAAAATGTAGAATTCATATCAATTTTCTTTCTTGTAAAGTCCTTCAATTTGTTGGTAGGCTAATGAAATCACTGCTTACATTCTGGTGCGTTGAGGAAAATCCTTTAGCTTAGAGGTTATAGAAGTGAAAAAATGGCTAATATAAACTTTTCAAATTATCGGTTTATAAAAGTTTCCATTTCCTCATTTTTGAACTGTGATTTAATAGGATGTGGTTATTCTAGGTCTTCATAAAACATATTGAATATTGCTGGAGATATATTTTTGAAAGAATTCCAGTTCCTTTTGATAAATCTTGTTGAAGCAAATTTTAAATACTAACTTTCCAAGTAGTTCACTAATGGTGTTTTTATTATTATAAACCCGTTCAGTACTACTATTACATATGCTTACATGTACATGTAAGCTACCTAAAAATTTTTTGTACATTGCTGCAATAAGTCATAAACATCTGTTGCAAAAGATGCAGCTACAATGTTGGAATTTATCCAAAAGAAAGTTTTGAAATTTGTTTTCCTAAAGCACCCTGATATATTTCTTAAAAAAAGTTGGTCAGCATCCTTGCGATGGAAGTTTCTCATCGAGGTCTTTGGGCAATGTTGACGCACTGATTGCATCTTTTCATCATTAAGCCTGAATATATTAGCTATTTTCTAAATTGACATCTGTCTCCTATGAATAAATTTTCTATAAATGCCAGCAATTATGAGAAATTACACATAATTTAGCTGGCAGGATTCTGCAGGAAATTATAGACTTATGAATTGAGTAAATTTATTCAAAGGAAATGAAATTACATTGTTCATAAATTAATTCATTAATGGTTTATGGACATTTGGTTACTTGCCCAAAAGACTGCAACTAATGATCATACCTTGATAAACATGATATTTATTCCAGTCTTGAATTACGGCCATAAAGTGACCGTTATCGATGGTTTTGAAATGTTCGACTTAAGCGTAAACTCCAAAATATTCTCTTTATTGGAAGAACATTTTTCCCATTAGTTTGCAGAGTAGTTTCTTAGATTGTCTGATTATTCGACCAACTGATGGTTCGAGATTGGTTAATCCCTAGAATAAACATAACATAAATAATAGAAAAACAAGTAATTTTTAGGTATTTAATAAACTAATCTCTTTATTATTAATCAAATACTTTTTGCATAACTAAAATACCTAGATATTTTTTCTCAATAATGCAAACAATAAAATCCAAAAACTTATTTGGCCAGTTCTTGTCAAAAAATGTTGAAACCGATTAAGCGTTGCCTTAACTAAGACTGCTTTTATTACGAAATTTTGTGAACATTTGTTTTTTGAAATTGATGAGGTTGAACAGAAATGTAATTCTATGAAAACTATTTTTTTATGAAATTCCACTACTTCAGAATTGTCAAAAACTTAGATTTATATCTGTTAAATTCTTAAAATTATTAGATGGATTGATCTACCTCACTTCCTGACTTACATCAATTTGCTTGATCATTTCATTGCAATTTAGCAGATTTTCGAATTGGTTGTAGTTGCAAGATAACTAAAAATGGTAACCATGATGTCAAGATATTTTTATGGAGATTGAAAGTGCTCCTAGAAATTTTTAGTTTTAAAATTCGAGCAACTAAGCAAATGATCATTTTTTTAACGCAATCAATTGGAAAAGACAATGTACGATATAAAGTTCACTAAAAATTTTTGGAAGACACTCGATAATGTAAATAATTTGAATTTTTAATATGAGTAGCAGGCAGTTTATTATACTAAATTCAATAATTTTTTTGAAATTCCTGTAAGTGAATTCTGAAGAGACGTTAATAGGTAATCTATTTCACCAAACAATAAGAAGCTTGCAATTTTACCAATGTATACCAAATTGCATGCAAGTCCTCTCAAATGAATGAAATGACGAACACCTAGTCCCCCACTGAGATAGTTCATGAAAACACACCATCAAGAATTCAGCAATTAAGCACCACATAGCTTGCTAATTAATCAAATTTCCCAAGGTTGACCGTAAATTGTTCATCAAATTGTTGTACTCAACAGCCTCCAGTTGCCCAGATTACTCTCCTTGAATGAAATTGACACGAAATAGTCGAGGTAGCTAAAACAATTAATTGGGCAAGTTTTACGTTGTTGTGAATTAATGAAGGTTTAGTCTTGATCCTTCAAATTTCATAAGACACTTTTGCAGCTTCATATACGTCGTTCGTTCAATAATATTTCAGACTAACTAAGAAAGAAACGCAGCACACAAACTAAAACAACTTTTTATCAAATTATTGGAGTGCATGTGATGCCTCAAAATGATGCCCAAGTATGCTTTTTTCAGGTACTTAAAAAAAGTAATTGCTTGGAGCAAGAACCCTGTTGTACAGTGCATGCTACAAAAGTGTAAAACCACTCTCTTCTGTTGAACATTGTGCAAACTTATTTGCATGGATAGAAGCGTTATCAAAAAAGGAGAAAAATTGGAACATCTCTTAATTTCTGTTTCTTTTACAATATTCCACAATCAATTTGGCATAGTATTGCTGACGATTTGCTGTTGGTTCATTAGGAAAGAAATATGTAATATCTTCTGCTTGTGCAGGGGATCCCTAATTACGTATAGAGACCTATTCTTAGAGAAACTACTGCGATCCGAAGATATTAGCACTCACTAAAACTGTTCTTTACAGCAAATGTTCTTGCTTATATACAAATTATTATCAACATATTTACAATTTACACACTAAACCGAAAACATTTGGTCTGGCCGATACAAATAACCAGTACCGAAATTACAAAATCTAGGTTAATCACTCCACCTTAATCCCAAAACACTGAAAGCATTATTTGATTTTGATGTGAGGTGCTGCTTCTCATCTTAAGAGGAGGTTTCTTTTCTTTATATCTCTTTTCAGGTAAGTGTAATGAAAGGCATGTCTCGTCCTCAGTAGCAATGTTATTCATAAAGGCATCACTATGCTGATTAAACAGCTGCAAATTCGAGATAGAATTTTATCACAATTTTGCATTCTACAAAAAAATTCTGACAAACATTAACTGTGTGCGGATTATACGTATACTGCAAGCAATTATAGCATTAATTAAATTTATGCACTTAAATAAGGATAGGGTCAGGTTTCAAAATCCATTGATTTGATTAAATCATCATGTTTCTTTCTTATAGACCGAGGTGTTATTGAACAAACCACGTAAAACGTTTTTAAGCAGCAATTCCTCTATTTTCCCTATGTTTGTGAAGTCAATCGTAGTAATATCCATAAACAAAGCAGCTTTGTTCGGTCATACACCTTTAATCGTACTGTTATTACAATGTGATATCCATTTATCCAAGATTTTCAGGTAACAAGGAAAAGGTTCATTAATCGGGAAAGATTAAACATTTGATGAATTATCTATTATATTGTAATGCGATTTCTATTGAGAGCCGATCATTTTGATTACAAGGCAAATTATTTAGAAGAAGTTCTTTCTAGGTGTCCTTAAACGTCCAATCCAATGGATTAAAAAAGAACATTTCAATACCCGAAGACTCAAAATATACCTTTCAGAATAGGTATTCATATCATGTAATTATGTGTAGAATTTATTTACGGTACGTTTTAAAACTTTTTTTTGAACATTAATCGTATAACATTAATAAAAGCAAAAACTTAGTTAACTGTTAAGTTAGCATTAGTATTTCATAAGTGTAAATTTAATTCATGAATAAATGTGAACCATTTGATGTTCTTTGAGATTTGCACTTATGCATATAAGTAATTCGGAAAACGGCACGATTATATTGATTGATTAACTCTTTGTTACACTGTTGACCGGCCGACCAAGTGGCGACGAAATCTATGCAATTTAATTATATAAAGAAATCGATTCATTTAGCATCGTTTTGCAAATATTGAATAAATTAGAATGAAAAATCTCACATAGAATTTCATTCGAACAATTTTGCACAAAATGTTGCAGAGGAAATTAAAAATCACTCTCAATTTGTCAAATTAAATCGCAAAAATATAATTGCATTGAATAATTAGTATTGCCCTAAGATAGAATCACAACCTCGTAGAGTGATACAGGAGCTAATTCCGAAATATTCTTAGGGAAGTGATCCAAATTCAATACGTTAACAAGTGAAAATGCAACCGTAAACAACAATTCTAGCTTCAAATGTCTGCATACGCTTAATAAATTTTTTGCATTGATGTATTTGAAGAAATGTGCAGAACATAAATGTGTTAAAGTTATTTGTAATAATATTTGCGGAAAAAACACGCCTTTAACGTAAACTTCCTCTTTAGCGAATTTATTTTGAGTGTAAGTTAACGATTTGGTTTATGGTCATGTTAACGTAAAACACCATTTGTTAACGGTGTTGTTAACGTATTGAATTTGGATCACTTCCCTTAGGGGGCAAATTAAAATGCTATGAGCATAATTGAGTTCCGCGGTACCACAAAAATTTTGTCCTTGTCCCATCCAGAACCTTACCGTAAATCCCCCAATACCATTACCTCAAAACATTTGAAGCAAAAAAAACAAAAAACACAAAGTAATCCATACATATCTCAAAAACAAAAGTCGGCATTTTAAAAATTAAATTAAAAAAATTCAAGAAAACAAAATTATCCATCAATTTCTAAAAAAATAAATTATACTAAAAACTTAGCAACATTTTTGAAAGAGTAACGAATTTATTTTGAGTGTAAGTTAACGATTTGGTTTATGGTCATGTTAACGTAAAACACCATTTGTTAACGGTGTTGTTAACGTATTGAATTTGGATCACTTCCCTTAGGGGGCAAATTAAAATGCTATGAGCATAATTGAGTTCCGCGGTACCACAAAAATTTTGTCCTTGTCCCATCCAGAACCTTACCGTAAATCCCCCAATACCATTACCTCAAAACATTTGAAGCAAAAAAAACAAAAAACACAAAGTAATCCATACATATCTCAAAAACAAAAGTCGGCATTTTAAAAATTAAATTAAAAAAATTCAAGAAAACAAAATTATCCATCAATTTCTAAAAAAATAAATTATACTAAAAACTTAGCAACATTTTTGAAAGAGTACGGTTCCGTACCGTTAACGGTACCACATTCTTTAATTCCGACGGTATAGGTACCGGTACGGAACCTCTATTGTATAATTGCTTATTAAAAGCTTTTCTATAAAATTTTCATTGCCCTATTTTAATGAAGTGTAAATTTTATATTGCCTCCTAAAAAATTCAAAAGTTTTGTAATATGATCCTATGTTTGTAATGTAAATTGATTAACTAGTAACCAAGTGTTTAATCATCGTAAATAGGTGGAAAAGCATAGAGCACATAAGAAATAAAACAATTTTAGTCTTGTGTTCTACTACATTATGGGTATTATTTGAATCAGTGATATTTTCATTTTTATTTCAATAATCCTTTTGAATTTTAGAAAAATAACCAACCATTCTCCTATATAATTGCTCGCTTTCGGATGCCCATAAATTGTGTCATAAAATTTAATCAAGTTTTCACGAAATTTTAGGTAAGATACACACGCAAAGACCCTCAAAACTTTTATTTATCACGTAAATATACTTGCCCTATATACATTATTTTAAAAATATATGTGTATTATTAATTAGACAAATACAAATCATTAGGTGAAATGTGAAATAATTGTGTATGCATTTTAGGAGCACTTTGTACTTTTACTAATAAGGTATATTCTATTTTTTGTTAACAGTTGTCAAATTTAAAGAGTGGATCTTCATTTAAAAATTCTCATGAAGATCTTGCCTCAAGGAAGACCCATTATTCAGTTTTTCTAATTTTATGATGACATTCACAAATGTGAGATAATGAGTTAAATTTCATTTATTACTTAAGATATAGTAATTAAGATTTCCATAGTAACATACGTAGGGACATGAAATAATCAGAAAAAGAAATAGAGAATAAGGAAAAAGAGGTATTATTTGTAAATAATAAATCAATAGTAGTGTCTCTATTATAAATTAGAAAATAAATTGTTTGCGGCTAATGCTATAAAAACCATGGGTTTTGTCGTAGTCATGAGTTGAGAAAAATATAATACATGCCAATCTATTGAAGGCATATTATGATAATTGAGATTGAAAGAATAAAATGCTTTGTGTAGTAAATAAAGTAATTTTACTAGAACAAACATTCATTAATTATTGAGCATCCAAATTTACAATCTCTTCTAATTCGAGCAGAGAGATTATATTAGTACTCGTTATGGAGTGATTATAAATCTATTATTAAAGTCGAAAATAACAACAATGGTCATAAATCTATGAATATTTTAAAGATCTTAAGTAACTAATAAGGTTTAACACCAAGCCGAATAATTGGAAATTATTTCAAGGTACTATTAGCAGAGATGTATCCGGGACAAGGCCGGGCTTGGAACTAAAAACTAAGAATGAAGAGGGTCCAGACCGAGACAAGTCTGGCTATAATATATCCGTTCATCTTGCCTAGCATTGTTCAAAATTGTATTAAAATATATATCTTCGAAATTTTCAATATTATGTCAACTAATATGTTGACACCAAAAAGTACATTCACGATTACAAGAATTGCAATTATCTCAGAAATGGACTTAGTAATAGCAATTGCAGATCAATTTCATTTACTTATATCAAATTTTATAATGGTTTTTGAAATGATGGGCCCGGGCCTTTATTTTACCAATTGTAACGGGCTGTGAGGGCTTGATTAATGGCTTGAAATCAAGGCCTGGTTACAATCTTACTGTAAGTCAGATCAAAATAAAAAATTTTAGTTATTTTAGTTTAGTCAAGAGTTCATAAATTCAAATATTTAGGATTCTAATATATTAAAGGAAAACCCTAAAAATGGCTTTTTAATATATTTTCTTTTACAAAGGTGCTAAATTTGTGTATTTAGATTGTAGTTATAGCCTTCCTATAAAAACACTCGCTATACATGGTGGTAATATTTTATAGTTGTCAATTTCTGAGCAATCAATATCAAATTCAACTTCGTAGAACTTTTAACAATATAATTAATCAATTACAGCGTGGAACAGTCATCGGACGGAGATCGTTCCTAGGACGTTGACAATTTATTCCGCAAACTAATTGCTTTTAAGTCACGCTTGACAGTTGCTAAACTAATTTTACTTCTTGAGATCAGTTAGAGTACAAAACTATATTTAGGATTCTGAGTCAAATTACTTTTCGTTGCAATTTTCATTATACTGCATATGCACAGGGTGTCTCCGTCTTCCCGGACCGAGATCAGACCTGGCGGTTTAATATTTACACTGTAAAAATCTGGACCGTTTGTACAACTGGATGAGTACGTTAAAAACGCATCCTTAAATTGTTTTTACTGTCAAGAAAAAAGCAGTTTAAGGAATATCCATGTATATAGCAATTATTAGAGCGATTATTNACCTTGCCCCCCTCCTACTTTGAAAGCTTCTGCTTACAGTAACATGCAAGTATTTGATTATGAAACACAGATTTAGATAAACTAAATTTGTTTTATATACCCCGGTAAATTCTTTCGCAAAATTTGCCAAGATGAAAGAAATATGAAAATAAATTCATGAAATTTGTAATTGAAATTTACCAAATAATTGACAAATTATACAAATTTGCAGATTTGGTGTGAATTTCATTTAACTGACCACATGTACATTGTACATCATATATGCTGAACAAGAAAACATCTTCGTCAATGGAGTATGTTCGTGGATTCGAGTGTATTTTAATAATCTGAACATAATTTTAAAAAATTTAAACTGGTAAAATCACGTTTGTCATTGCGTCCTTTTTACGACTTTTCCAAAAAAAATATTTCCAAATCTAATCAAATTACAAATATTCAATTTAAATTTATTATAGACGAAATTATTGGAACATTGTTAAAGAATACAGACAAGGCCATTTTTACATCAATAATTATGATGATTAGAAATTAGGATTCTAATATATTAAAGGAAAACCCTAAAAATGGCTTTTTAATATATTTTCTTTTACAAAGGTGCTAAATTTGTGTATTTAGATTGTAGTTATAGCCTTCCTATNAAGAGTTCATAAATTCAAATAATTAGGATTCTAATATATTAAAGGAAAACCCTAAAAATGGCTTTTTAATATATTTTCTTTTACAAAGGTGCTAAATTTGTGTATTTAGATTGTAGTTATAGCCTTCCTATAAAAACACTCGCTATACATGGTAGTAATATTTTATAGTTGTCAATTTCTGAGCAATCAATATCAAATTCAACTTCGTAGAACTTTTAACAATATAATTAATCAATTACAGCGTGGAACAGTCATCGGACGGAGATCGTTCCTAGGACGTTGACAATTTATTCCGCAAACTAATTGCTTTTAAGTCACGCTTGACAGTTGCTAAACTAATTTTACTTCTTGAGATCAGTTAGAGTACAAAACTATATTTAGGATTCTGAGTCAAATTACTTTTCGTTGCAATTTTCATTATACTGCATATGCACAGGGTGTCTCCGTCTTCCCGGACCGAGATCAGACCTGGCGGTTTAATATTTACACTGTAAAAATCTGGACCGTTTGTACAACTGGATGAGTACGTTAAAAACGCATCCTTAAATTGTTTTTACTGTCAAGAAAAAAGCAGTTTAAGGAATATCCATGTATATAGCAATTATTAGAGCGATTATTTGTTACCTAAACAATTAGCATTTTAACATAAAAATATATCAAAAAAACAATTTTTTAACCAATTATTCAAATTAAAACGACTCACACTGATTATACATTTGTTAAAACGTATAATCTAATGATGTTTGCAAATGAAAAAAATTTGTTTAAGATTTTATACAGAAAAAGAAAAGAGTTTTGCTAAAAGTTTGCGGGGATGACATGGGGAACATTTTTACAAAAAGTAAGAATTTCTCTAATTATATATTCGATTTTAACCTAATTTTCACCTAAAAATAAAATTTTAACCTAACAAAATAGTTTAGACTTTTTGATCTTCCAACCATCTAAATAATTGCACAATTCGGTTTTTCATTTCTAAGCAAATTTTGCAATATGTTTTTGAACGAAAAAAATCATTTTTACCTTATTGACTTATACGTGGCCTAATGATTATACTATAAATTAATAACAAAGATTAACGATAATTAGTAACACAGATTATACTATGAATTAATAAGAGCTTTTACAAAGTATTGGACAAAATATGCGGCATGGAGCGCTTTAAATTGTAATGACATATTTGAAGTTATTTGCCACCCTGCCACGAACACTCTCTGGCTGCATTATACTATATTATGTCATCCCTATGCTGTTATCCGCAATTCCTTCACATTTATGGCAATTTATTTGAGCAAGCGGTGTGAAAACAGAATGTTATTTAAATGCATCGAATAAGACCGATTATTTGAATATACTACAGACGAGATTGGACCAGACTGTGCCAACTCTGTGTATAGAGATAATATGCGATCAGGGAGGGAGCCTACAATACAAATTTTGACCAAGACGAACGGAAATCTATGCAACTTGTCAAGTAAGGAATGTTGAAAAAACATAGGATTTAATAATAACTTAGGATCTTCTGATGACATGCAATTTCTGCAGTAAGAATGTTCCAATGATTTTTAAATTTTATTTTTGTCAAGAAAGTTGACATATCTAACGGTCGGGAATTATTCAGTAAGAATATACTATCTGGAAGAGTTAGTTCTTTACGTTCAGTTAATTGATATTTCAGATATTTTACTAAGAATAATCTTTGGATTGATTGAGACAGAATCCATATTGCTTTGTCCAAACATTTGCTTTATACAATATTTATCGTTAACTCTATTTACAGTAGGGGCAAAATGACTTGAAACGATTAATTATCTTTGGAAATTCATTAATTTAATTTAGAAAAGCTAAATATTGTATTAATTGTTGCTTCTTTGTGGGTAGATATTATAATATGTTCTATTTTTATTAAATAATATTGAATTGTGCGTTTTTACAGCAATTTACTCACTAATTTCATACATAAAGTAGTTTATACAATAAATATGCAGTTTCTAAGAAACAATTGTTTCAAGTATTTTTGCACGGTAGGTTGGGGCTGGGGAGGGTAAATTCGATTGATGTAAAAAATTTTGTTTACACAATTTCACAAAGGTTTAGGTCGATTTTTTTCTCCAACAAAATTTTATTGAAAATTTGTTAGTTTGAGTTAAAATTTCAAATGATTTTGAATCTAATCTTACCCCCACCATTGTTCTTTATGTTGATTATTACGGTTTTTCAGTGGGTGTGTATGTTTATAGGGTATATTTCCTTAATCAAGTAAAATATCTTATTGGGCTACTATTCAGCCTGTGGCAAGAGTATACTCAGGGGCGCACCCAGCTTTTTCTATGAGGAGGGGAACTAGTATATATATATATAATTAAGAACTCCTGGATATATATATAAGTTAATTATAATATATAAGATAAATAATAATGATGTTAATAATGGCATTAAGCCATCATTAAGAGGGCTTATGCCTCAATGTGATTTCTCAAGTTATAATAATAAGATACAGGATGTGATCATGTGTATTCAATGAGCAAAATAGTTAGTTTTGTTCAATAAAAATGCACTGAAAATACGAAAATAAGAAACTTGACATTATTAGATGCATACAAGCTAACCATAAGCTGTATGGATACTGTCTTTCCTTTTGTAGTAGAGTAATTTCTAGAAATCTCTTACCTTCTTAGATCTTAATAAATCTTATCAGAAAATTTAGGCCAATCTCTGCCCAGCCTGAATCCGCTCCAACCCACTTAATTCCGATTCGGCATATTTTCATGAGATTTTTTAAGAAGTTTTCTACAATTTTGCGGCTTGCTATATCAAAGTAAGGTATTTTAGAATATAAACCATCAATAAAATCTGGGCATTGAATTGGAAATTCTAAATTCAGTTCTTCAAGAGTATATTATACTAATATATAATTTCAAAACGTTAAAAAATTATATAGCATTCACTAAAACTGTAGTTTATTTGTTCAATTTTAGCCCATCTTTTTCAAATACTTAGTCCAACCCCAGACCAGCGCAAGTCTATCTCTGACTTCAACTCCTGATAACAGAACAATGCACAGGATTGGGGATCATTTCGTATTAAGCTGGCACAAAATACCTTTAGCTATATTTTGCAACTTGCCATAATTTGAATTATTATTAGCATTGCTAGTATAATTCACAAAATTTCAATACAAGTATACAGAAAACGTGTTAAAATTATTTTCACCCCTGTAAACTATAACTGCAAAAACATTTCATTCAAAATGGCTATATTTCTCCTTCTTAGTTTTACTTAAGTAGCTCATTAAATTGCCCCTTGTCATAAATTACAGACACGCAGGAGTAGGCCATTTTTAATGGGCCCTACAAATAGATGTTTCTTGTTTAGTAAATTAATCAATTTTTGCGTTTGAAATAATAGATTATTGCAAACTTTTGGCAATAATTAGAATAAAAATATTACATCAAAAATCATAGTAAGTTAACTAGTTTGCTATTAATAAAAATCAATATATAACACATAAAAAAATTTTCAAAGAAAAATCATAATTGTGAGATAAAAAAAGGGTTACTTGTGGTTCATACATCTGTTAGCAATAAGAAGAAATTGTTCTACAAAATCAAAAGTTAAATATTGTCACTAATCATAATTGCTAATATCAAATTTGGTTCTGCCATACATACTATATATAAATACGGTGATCATAGTTTAATTTCTTTAGGTTTGGCATGATAAGGTGAGGTATCCGACAGAATATCACAATGGTGCAAAATAAGGTTAATGTTAAGCCTTCAATATGCATAAAATGGTGAATTGGGTTGTGGAAGCATTACATATTTTTGGGTCATCAAATTATCCAGTACATTCCATAGCCAATTCTATATAAATTTACTAGACAGGATAATAATGCTTCTGGAATCGTTAATTGATTATATATTTCAGCAAGATTTAAGTGAACCTTAAATATTTGGCAATTGATTTTTTAAAATATTCAATAGGTTAATTAATTTGCAATTATTGCAATAATTGCAATATCAATTTAATATTGTCTACCCTTGCAGACATACAGTAGAACCAATGGTTAATTACATATTATGTACTATGATTGTTATAGGTAGGAGCGTACGCAGGGTTTTCCAACGGTGCAATATCTCCGCCGTAAGTAACAAAAAATTCTTTGGAAATTTTTATGAATTCGACACTAAGAAATGCATTTCATCACCTAAATTTGGACTTTCTTAATATTTTTTAACGAAAATTTTTTTGCTTAACCAGTCAAAGGCAATTTTGAAAAACTCACTGAAGGACATTCTACAGCTTGCGTACGCCACTGGTTATAGGTTATAGGCAAACATTTCATGAGGAATGGAAGCATCTCTGCTCTGTTGAGGGGGGGGACGTTCCCCCAGTTCCCCCCCCCCTCTGGGTGCGCCTCTGAGTATACTATAAATTACAAAAACTCTAAAAAGTGCTGACTTTTTGTAAA
>CABFPE010000270.1:411058-422651 GCA_900660155.1 Hofstenia miamia | reverse complement strand
GGGGGGGGGGGGGACGTTCCCCCAGTTCCCCCCCCTCTGGGTGCGCCTCTGAGTATACTATAAATTACAAAAACTCTAAAAAGTGCTGACTTTTTGTAAAGGTTAATGTTCAGGATTGTTATATGTAAAATTATTTACTGAGTGGGTCACTAGAATGGAAATTACGCAGACCTAGGGGAGGGGTAAATTGCCCTCATTCAACACTTTACGATATCCCAAAATAATTAGGGTCAAGAAGTCTTTTATGAGAGAGTTTTCACTTAGGGTTTGATCATATTTATTGAAAACCCTTGTGAAAAATCACTGAATATCTTCCATCTTATTCAAACAATTAACAAATATAATAAGATTCGAAAACACTAAATTAAGCTAATTATGCTAATAGTAAAGATGTCAAAGTTATTGACATAAAATTCTGTACTTTGATTTTTTGGAAGGGCAGCCATTGCTTATTAAAACTTTTTGTTAAATAATTTTTGAATAAACATTTAAATAAATAATTAAGTTTGACTGTATGTCGCAAAGAATCCTGACTTTGATTTTGTTTTCCTGTCGCTTGCTTTGAATCAAAGGCCAGATGCAAGAGTTACAAAACATCATTTCCTATGCTTTCCTCACGCCTACTATTAAATGGTTTCTCAGCTAGTTGAACATATTGTTAAAGTTAATACTATTTAACACCCATTTTTTGAGTAAGTTGGGGCATATTATTTGTTCATCAAAAACAATAAACATACAAAAAGTTTCCTCAAATCTTAGAAATTGTTTTCAATTTACTAACAGCTAAATTATTTTTCTGTGATCTTTGTTAAATAACATAATAATTTATAATCATATAAAAAGATAAACGGTGGATTTACTTGACCATTGACAAACCTAGTATCGGCAAAACTAGAGCAATGGGATTGATTTGTGAGAATCATAAAGAAGATATTTTTTTAAGTATTTGCTAAATCAGAGATATTGGACAAGTTCTTTGATGCATGGTAGTATTAATCATGTTTACTTATATGTTGATATAGATGTACAGTGCATAGACATTTGAGAATCTCATATTCATTTAGATGTAGATACAAAGGGTAGAAAAAGGGCTTCGAATTTGAGTCCGTGTTTTTCACATCTAGTCAACTAGTGTAGCAAAGAACTTCTTACCCAGAGTCGAGTTATTCAAATGCGCTGCTAAGAAACTATTCCATATCATGAAAAATGAAACCCATTCTTTCAATAAAAATAGGTTTATTACATTTGGTTTTCCCTAATTGATTTGTGTTTTACAAATCCAAACATTTATCTACTCAGTTAATGTTCCTTGCATTCCAGTTTTTGCAGAGCCAAAAACGTACAAAACCCACGCATCTCGTTAGGTACGCTTCTGGTACAATATTTCATATTTATGATATTGTGAAGAAAACACTACGTACAAAATTTATATCTCACGATGTCTATTTAGCATTAACTGAAAATAAGGATACATTTTGTTAATTTTTTGGAGTTTCCCCTTTTTCAAATCGGTGTTAGCAACGCAGGCATAATTGCCGTATAAAACTAAGATTATCTTTTGGCCTTATTGAAATGTACAGAGACTATACACTCATACGTCGTTGAATTTAATGCTAATATGATTGGATAAACTTGAATCTTTGTAAGGGCCATACCTAATTAATTTATAATTTAAGCATATTAACTGAATCTTAGAGCGATTAAAACTTATTTCATTCGTGATTGCCCAGTGAGGCAATGTTGTACGTATTGGAACCAACGATTGGGAGATATATAAGGTTTGGAATGATTATGCGTACAACAATTGTTCCCAGAATTGCTTTTGAGAGAAACCTTCAAACTTATTATGTTTACATTTTGTATACAACGGATATTTTATTCATTAATAACTCTCTCATTTTCAAACAATCTTCCAAAAAAGGTTATGTTCAATGCTTACAATGCAGTTTTGATTATAAATGTATATTTTGTACACATTTTATGTAAGACAATTGAATCACCTTCTGTAAATGAGTAAGAAGAAAACGACCTCCCATAGAAAAAAGAAATTCAGGCCAACATATCAAAGTCAAAATTTTGTGTGGTACCTCATCATGAATTCTTTTCAAAATCAACGTACAAGAGATCAATGCTGAGAAATTTGTTATTGTACTATTTATAGATTTTATCGTGTCATTCCAAAAGTTGAATTTGAGCAGCTTTATTTCTTAAAGAAACGAATTTTCAAATAATAGTTTGATTTCTGCAATAGGGTATAGTATTCTTTGAGAGATCAAGATATATCATCAAGATTGGTTTCAAGATTATATTGTGATCAGTAATTCTTAAACTAAAACTTGAAATATCTTCAGTTGCAAACGTAAATCAAAATAATGATTAAATTGGTCAGCAAGAAATACACCACCAGTGGAAACAGTTTGATGAGCTATAGCCGTTAACCCATATAGACCCATTGTTCCAAATTGGATCATGGAACTGACTGTTTCTCTCATAGAACTAATAAACAACATTATAATTATTACATCATACGTACCTCCACATAACCTTTATATGTAATAGTTCATAATAACAAAATTAACAAAATGATATTCATATAACCTTTTTATTAGAATCAGCATGCATTTGGCTCATGGATTCTATCAATGTAATATGAAAAAATAGAATTTATTCATAAATTAGGTTTAATAATGAACATATTTCGCATGAAAACTATTCAAGTATTGTTAAATAGAAATATCAGAATTTAAGAATTTTCACAATTTATTACGTAATAGACCAATTGATCAAGTATTTACAGCCTATGAAAATCATGCCCTTGAGGAAAAGTGTGTTAGCAATTTGCCTACATAATATTAGACACATCAGCAGTCAACAAGTAAAATTATTGTGAATTGCTAACATTTTAAGGTATGTTTACTCTATACGAATAAATTGAGTAAAGATTGCATTTGTTGATCGATTCAGAGCAATTTCTATAACGCAGTCTGCCCAAAATATATTACACCAATGGCGTACGCAAAGAAAGGGGAAAGATGAACTGTCCGATATCAAGCTTTTTGGTTTTTGTTAAAAACTAAAAAATTTAATCCAAGATAGTGTGATATATTTTAACAGTAATTTTTTTAACATTTTGAAAGCGTCTGGTCACTCAATTTAATCATTACTGAAGTGTCACAACCACCCCTAGTTTAAATCGCATGTATTTTGCAAGATTAAAAGAAAGTAGGCTCTAGCGATTTCACGTGATATAAATCTGTCAGTTATATATTAGGTCTATTGAACAACTGTTCTACTTCAATATCAATTATATAAATTTAATGTAAATTCTTTTTGAAAATTTAATTGAAGGAAATTATATATATATATATATATATATATATATATATATTTATTTATTTATATAGTAATAATTTAATGTAATCATTTAGGAAGGCTTCCATTGCAAATTGCTTCACAGTTATTGCTTGTGCTTATGCACAGTTAAAATGATTTTTTCTCGAAAACAAAGAAAATCCAATTTACAATCCAGTGCAGCGTTTTGTAATTAACCGCCTTAAGTGATTAGGCAAGAGCTAATCTAATTTAATTTGGGATTACGTATTCATTTTCCTTTGAATTCTTAGATAAAGACAAGGTGGAATACTGAATTAAATGTTTTCGTTTCCAAATTAAAATCAATAATTTATTAAATTTATTTTAGCATAAATTGAAATAACACACTGCTATTAACAATGTTTAAAGTTCACAAAAAATTTAATTATGATTAGTAGAATGATGTAAATATATATACATGTCCATNAATTCTTAGATAAAGACAAGGTGGAATACTGAATTAAATGTTTTCGTTTCCAAATTAAAATCAATAATTTATTAAATTTATTTTAGCATAAATTGAAATAACAATGTTTAAAGTTCACAAAAAATTTAATTATGATTAGTAGAATGATGTAAATATATATACATGTCCATCAAAATATGACCTTTTCCAAAGTTTCCATCTGTTAATATTCCACTTGAATATATTGGATTATACTGAGCAGTGTGCATCTAAATTTCAAGTTACCGATTTTAAGAAAGATTAAGGCTAAGGGTCCAATACATAGTAAATTTCCTGAAATATAATATTTAATCTGCAATGTCATACACAAACTAAATTTATTGAATCATCTAGAAAAGAGTCTCATTGTCGAGCCGAATCAGACACATAGCGTTTTCAAATATGAAACTTTTTCAAGTAACATTTTAAGTTATGCATGGTCAAGTCACTCATATCAAACTTCGTCAGAAATGTTTCAATTTTTGTTTTTTAGTTCCCTTCAAATCGGAATTATTGAAATTGTTCAAAGTATATTTATGCATGATATAATGGCTGATGTTTATATCAATGTTTAGAATAAGTTAGAAAGGTTTTTGATGTCAGTAAAGCAACTGAAAAATTGATATTATTTTTTTCTTTACAGCTTTAAGAATTGCCCTAATTTTTGATAAAATCTGCTTTTATCAAAAGATTGTCAGTCCAAAATATGCTCAATTATTGTGTTTGTTAAAATATAAAACGATATATTTCCAGAAGCTAGCCTTAGAAAAATTTCTTTCAGTTAACATGATCTTCTTTATCATGGAAAATGATCTCTCCACGGCAACTAAGGTTGTTTGACAGCTCCTGATATATTGCATGTGAAATATTTCTTTTTTCGAAGTCCCAATTTTCCTCGACCTGATTTTGATCGACATGTTTCCCAATATCTGCACGCATACCACAGGGATCAGATTTAAAGTCCATGTGTGCGAAATCAATTTGAGTGTCTCGAATAATGTAACTTTGACATTCAACACTTTTCACTAGGTTATTTGACAATGTTAGCACTAAATTCGTTCTTTTAATCATTTCCTAAGAAAATTGACTTTATCTTGACATTTAAAGCCGAATTTTACAATTAGCATTTTAATTGATTTGTAACATTTTGATCGCCCTACTTATCAGCATTCGGTATTTCTTGAATGTAATAAATTTATATCCTTTATTTTTATAAATTTTTATATTGGTGATTATTTAAATATCAAGACAAATTTGCGTGATGAGATGAGGATATTCAGCGCACATTATAGGATGGATATCTGCTTCAGAGTCTCCAATTAAATTAGTTGGTTTAGTATACATTAAAATACACCAACAATTATGAAATACAATTGTGTACATAAATTCATTTTACATTATTTTTTCATCATTTTACAAAAAATTTTAGTAAACACTTTGCCCACAGGATTTCCATGTTTCCCATGCGACAGGAATTTTCATTAAAATGGAATTTTCCATTTCTCATGAACAGTCTCATATCCAATGAGAACACTGCTATTTGAATTTAATCAACAATTACATAAACTTGTCATCATTAATTTCGCATTCAGTATTTTGTTTTCTCCTGCTACTAAGGATTCTTTTCGTTCTCAAGCACAATAATTTTAGTTCAGGGGAGCTCCTTGCATCTGTCTAAATTAACATTAGGTTCAAATATTGGTTGAACATAAAAGAAACAGAAAAATAATTTAAATGTCACAATCACGGTTTATTAAATACCGGTACATCAAATGAAAAAATAATTCTATTTAATCGATATTTGCCTGAGATTAAAGGTGTGTAATACTTCATAAAATTGATCTTAGCCATTTCTCAAACATAGTGAATTCTTGAACTCATTTCTATTTTGTGAAATAATATAATTAAATTTACCTAAAGCCTATTAGTTGTTGCTAAAAATAGTATTGTATTTCATTTCTTATTACGGTCTTAAATACAATTTAATTTTATACTTGAACACTACATCAATATATTTCTAGGAAGACATTTTTCAACACTTTATTTTTTACAACATTCGCAGAAACTTTCATTAAATTGATTGCATTTTGTAAGGTCATATTAAGCTGTAAAGAATGTGCTAATAATGAATAAAATTTTTCTTTGTAGCAACATTGACTGAAATTTACACTCAATGGCATTGCCCAAGAGAGTTAGAGAAACTTGTGCCCCCTCCCACTTTTCAAGTTTGTTGTGGTAATTTTCAGTGCCCCAAGTTTAGGCATGTTGCTAAATACATTGCATAACCTCTGACTGCTTTTTTAATAAATGTTAGTGTAAAGATATGGTTTATATGTAGTGCGCAAGTCAGAGTCACGGGGCTAGGTTATAACCATTTAGGATTTTCTAAAATTCCTACATTAAGGTAAATATTGGCTTCTATGCCTATAAGAATGCTAAAAATGTTCGAAGAAGTTTCAATGTATAAAGGAATGCTGTTTTTCTAAATGAGCAGATTTCTCAGAAAAAATTGTATTTTGATCTTGAACAATCTTAGTTAGACTGGAAACAAGGTAAAAAAATCCACTCTCATGTTAGCAGATTATTATTGTCGATTTTGAAATTATGAAGGTGTAGTATAATTTTTACATTTTTCGTAAAAAAACTTACAAAACAAATTTATGTACAGAAACATTAAATACCATGTACAACTTCCAGGTTATGCTAATAATTAAGCAATATATAAGCCTCTCGTGATCGTTTGTGGCTGCAGCTTCAAATGTGAAAGTTTTCAATTAGAAATTGCATCAATTGATGAAAAAAAAATTATAATTGTGTTGTGGAATAGAATAGAAATAAGAATGTCATCCCCCTAAGTAAGCCTTACCTTGCCCCCCTCCTACTTTGAAAGCTTCTGCTTACAGTAACATGCAAGTATTTGATTATGAAACACAGATTTAGATAAACTAAATTTGTTTTATATACCCCGGTAAATTCTTTCGCAAAATTTGCCAAGATGAAAGAAATATGAAAATAAATTCATGAAATTTGTAATTGAAATTTACCAAATAATTGACAAATTATACAAATTTGCAGATTTGGTGTGAATTTCATTTAACTGACCACATGTACATTGTACATCATATATGCTGAACAAGAAAACATCTTCGTCAATGGAGTATGTTCGTGGATTCGAGTGTATTTTAATAATCTGAACATAATTTTAAAAAATTTAAACTGGTAAAATCACGTTTGTCATTGCGTCCTTTTTACGACTTTTCCAAAAAAAATATTTCCAAATCTAATCAAATTACAAATATTCAATTTAAATTTATTATAGACGAAATTATTGGAACATTGTTAAAGAATACAGACAAGGCCATTTTTACATCAATAATTATGATGATTAGAAATTGCCTGCTGTACAACCTAATTTCTAATTCAATGTCTCTGCAAAACAAATTTTGTTAGCCAAGATATAAATGCTTTCTATTTTTCTGTCACGTCTTTTCCTTCTGTAGCAATTTTCAAGATTATTGGCAATTCGACTCAATTACAGAAGTGAAAATATTTGTTACAAGCGTAGAAACCAAAACAAATGTAGATTCCAGACTAAAAAAATTACTAGAAATGTTGATCAATCTTTTTTCACGATTTATTACAGGTATAATATTACCTAAACTTGACGTTTTCACTCTTTAGTGACTACGAAAGTTATGCATCGTAAATTAATTCCAGATTCAAAATTTTTGTAATTATAATTTATAATATGTACTTGATAGCATTATTACATTTTATTTAACTATGAATAATGCAAGAATTCGACAAGCGCATTGTGCAAATTTTAGTAAGGGTATGGAAAACATTTCAAAAATGTTTTTACTCTCATGGGAATTATTAAATGGGACTAGCATGGAATTCGAAGCATAAATCAAGTAACTGTTACCATTAGTAATAACTTCACAGAAATATAGATTATGGGATTTGTGATGAGACGGAATTGAGGTCAAATGTGGTGGAACTAAGTGGAGCTGTCATAAAGAAATTTCTTACCCCTAATGTATATATATATATATATATATATATATATATATGTTGTGGAAAACCAATTCAACAAATATATGTATATCTTATGTACATGCTTGAGGAATTTCAAAAATTGCAAAGCATACATATGATAAACGAATATATTTTACAGATAATTCAAGATATAGGCTTAGTAAGCACCACTGAGGTCTATTATATTTTATTTATAACAATGATATTTATTACGTCTTTGCAAACTCTTAATTTTAAAATTGAATGCGCCTTTAAAGATGCTATTTTATATTTCGATGCGATGGCTGTCTGCAATGAATTGTTTTGCAGAAATTATAATAAAACGTAAAAATGTCTTGTTAGTCAATGCCATAAATAATCCTACAATTCAAATATACAGCTCGTTAATGTCTAATCTTGTCAATACTATACCTTCTTACTTCTTAGGAAATGTCAATTTCGTTACTAATAATAACGGCACTGATTCGCGTTGATATAATTTGAATAAAATATAACTATGAATAAAAGCAAAAAATTCGCATAGAAGGCGAACACAACATTTTTTGGAGGTGGACAATATGCATTAATGAGAGACCAATTCAAGTTGTGTAATTAACACAAATAAGCACTAATAAATTGAAATGTTTTGTTGTTAAACAAGCAATATATGAAATATTAATTTTGCAATTTATATCTACTCACAAAATTTATTTGAAGGTTGATAATTCTTCAAAAAATCGATGCGAAAAGAGATCGTGCTGTTGATCTTCTGGGTAAAGTACGAGAAATATTAATACTTATAAAATATTACTGTTTTAAATTAACTATTAACTTTAATAAAGTGCTAAAATATAATAAATTCATGAGTTTTAAAACCAATGAAATATGTAATGTATGTAACTTAAATCATTAAGATTTCAATAATTGCAGTACTTGAGAGGAGTCGGTAAGATTAAGTTATATTAATGTGTATATATATATATATATATATAATATATATATATATATATATATATATATATATATATATATATTAGTGCTGAATCCGGTCAGACTAACTCCAGTTAAATCGAGTGTTTCGACACATCTCAGTACACAAAATAATAATGGTGGCAAATACAAAGGTTTGCGATTTTTATATTATAATTCATAGAGTTTATACTATATTATGTTTAGTTTCTGACTTATTTGTTTACTTAGTAGATTCTCCTTACCATTTTTATGAATATATGTTCGTACGTTTAGTCTTCATTGAAATAGTAAAGTTTTTCTTCTATATATATATATATGTGTTTGTGGAATTACATTTCAGATTGAAGATGTGCCATTAGTTTTTGTACTGAAAATGAGTGTAGATATTTGAAATATGATTATATCAAAATATTTCTTGTTTTGTTATAATGAATAGCTTAATGCACTCTTTATACACAATATATATATATATATATATACAATATTTTTATATATATATATATATTTCATTTTAACCTAACAAACGGAACACGCATTATAAATGTTTATGTTATCAATTACTAATAATGAATTATTTCTCCCTACATCTCACTAATGCAACCTTTATTAGGATGGCTAACACACTTATTGCCCCGTAGATCAGTGAGTGAGGCGAGTTTTGAATACAGGCTGAGGCACTGTTAACTGTTCTAATTTGAATAGGAAACACTTCTTTCCCTTTGTAGTAGAGTAATTTCTAGAAATCTCTTACCTTCTTAGATCTTAATAAATCTTATCAGAAAATTTAGGCCAATCCCTGCCCAGCCTGAATCCGCTCCAACCCACTTAATTCCGATTCGGCATATTTTCATGAGATTTTTTAAGAAGTTTTCTACAATTTTGCGGCTTGCTATATCAAAGTAAGGTATTTTAGAATATAAACCATCAATAAAATCTGGGCATTGAATTGGAAATTCTAAATTCAGTTCTTCAAGAGTATATTATACTAATATATAATTTCAAAACGTTAAAAAATTATATAGCATTCACTAAAACTGTAGTTTATTTGATAAATTTTAACCCATCTTTTTCAAATACTTAGTCCAACCCCAGACCAGCGCAAGTCTATCTCTGACTTCAACTCCTGATAACAGAACAATGCACAGGATTGGGGATCATTTCGTATTAAGCTGACACAAAATACCTTTAGTTATGTTTTACAACTTGCCATAATTTGAATTATTATTAGCATTGCTAGTATAATTCACAAAATTTCAATACAAGTATACAGAAAACGTGTTCAAATTATTTTCACCCCTGTAAACTATAACTGCAAAAACATTTCATTCAAAATGGCTATATTTCTCCTTCTTAGTTTTACTTAAGTAGCTCATTAAATTGCCCCTTGTCATAAATTACAGACACGCAGGAGTAGGCCATTTTTAATGGGCCCTACAAATAGATGTTTCTTGTTTAGTAAATTAATCAATTTTTGCGTTTCAAATAATAGATTATTGCAAACTTTTGGCAATAATTAGAATAAAAATATTACATCAAAAATCATAGTAAGTTAACTAGTTTGCTATTAATAAAAATCAATATATAACACATAAAAAAATTTTCAAAGAAAAATCATAATTGTGAGATAAAAAAAGGGTTACTTGTGGTTCATACATCTGTTAGCAATAAGAAGAAATTGTTCTACAAAATCAAAAGTTAAATATTGTCACTAATCATAATTGCTAATATCAAATTTGGTTCTGCCATACATACTATATATAAATACGGTGATCATAGTTTAATTTCTTTAGGTTTGGCATGATAAGGTGAGGTATCCGACAGAATATCACAATGGTGCAAAATAAGGTTAATGTTAAGCCTTCAATATGCATAAAATGGTGAATTGGGTTGTGGAAGCATTACATATTTTTGGGTCATCAAATTATCCAGTACATTCCACAGCCAATTCTATATAAATTTACTAGACAGGATGATAATGCTTCTGGAATCGGGAATTGATTATATATTTCAGCAAGATTTAAGTGAACCTTAAATAACTGGCAATTGATTTTTTTAAAGTATTCAATAGATTAATTAATTTGCAATTATTGCAATAATTTAATATTGTCTACCCTTGCAAACATTGAGTAGAACCAATAGTTAATTACATATTATGTACTATGATTGTTATAGGTAGGNAATGGTGCGAAATAAGGTTAATGTTAAGCCTTCAATATGCATAAACTGGTGAATTGGGTTGTGGAAGCATTACATATTTTTGGGTCATCAAATTATCCAGTACATTCCACAGCCAATTCTATATAAATTTACTAGACAGGATGATAATGCTTCTGGAATCGGGAATTGATTATATATTTCAGCAAGATTTAAGTGAACCTTAAATATTTGGCAATTGATTTTTTTAAAATATTCAATATGTTAATTAATTTGCAATAATTGCAATATCAATTTAATATTGTCTACCCTTGCAGACATAGAGTAGAACCAATGGTTAATTACATATTATGTAGTATGATTGTTATAGGTAGGAGCGTACGCAGGGTTTTCCAACAGTGCAATATCTCTTGGAAATTTTGATGAATTCAACACTAAGAAATGAATTTCACCACCAAAATTTGGATTTTCTTAATATTTTTTAACGAAAATTTTTTTGTTTAACCAGTCAAAGGCAATTTTGAAAAACTCACTGAAGGACATTCTACTGCTTTCGTACGCCACTGGTTATAGGCAAACATTTCATGAGGAATGGAAGCATCTCTGATCTGTTGAGGGGGGGGGACGTTCCCC
>CABFPE010000270.1:390981-408285 GCA_900660155.1 Hofstenia miamia | reverse complement strand
AAACCAAAAATTCGCCTGGGGGCAAATGTATATTATATATATATCATGAAACAAATTATTTTAATTTCTAATTTATTATTTACATATACTTCACAATATTTAACCTTAGTAATGACAACATCACATTTTACTCTCATTATTCTATTACATGTTTTATGATAGACGTCATTAATATAATTCAAATATAAATGAGGGTATTTTTCAATTTTTAGGAAGTTATTTGGTTTAAAGAGTTTATTAAATAATGTGCTTTCAAAAATACTTATTTTCATAGTAGCTTATTATGCTAGAAAATAATACATACTGAAGTGCCAGAAGAGATTCTTCGTAAGCTTTTTGTGCTTTTTCTAAATCGGCTTTATTGGCTTCTTCCATTGCCATTAATTCAGAGAGAGGTATATTTTCAAGGCCAGGTATTTCATTCATATTTTCATACGAAATCCCAGAAAAGTCAGGCATGTTTTTGATGTCAAAATTTGACATGTCAGGCACACCAGACATATCGAGGCTTCCGAAGTCAAAGTTACCTGCCTCGGGAAGGCCTTCAAAATTGGCACCTGGGAAATCCGGAATTTCACCAAATGAACTGAAATCAATTTCTCTTTTGCTTGGTTTGCTGTCTAAATAAATTTATGTTTTAAAATAAATAATGAAAAAGTCTTATATAACATTGGCATTTTTCAAAGAAAATTGTTCAAGATAATAATTAGTAATTAACATATTAATATATATATATATATATATATATTCATAAACTAAATTTTACTATATTTAATTGTAACACGTGTCAACATGAAATCAAATTTATATAGAAGTAATATAGTGTTATTTATTAATTCTTAGTTTTGTTAGAATATTGGTGCTTGGTTAGAAATTTTCATTACGATTGAATAAATACGATGTTAATGCTACTCAAAACTTCATTAAAAAATATTCTACAAAAGCAAGATTTAAGTAAACTCAAAAGTATAGCTTAAAATACATTCATTTATCAGTACGTAGGAAAATATTCAATACAATTGAGAAAAGAATGTCCGCAAAATGGTCAAAGATCAGTAATAATGAAACGTATTTCATTTAAATTGAACACATTTCTATCTCACAAGTTGCTATAAATTGATTTATAATAGGAATTAGTACTTCAACTTAATCGTATAACCTATAATTTATATATGTTTTAATGGTTGCTTTAACCTGAGATCACATTGTGAAAGTTACAAATCATATTGGCTTATTGATATATGATAAAAAACTAATGAAAATCATTAAAAGTTGATCTTGCACTAAGCACTATAATTGCAATAGTTTAATAGATGTAATTTATAATATGGACAAATATGTTTCCCTAAATAATTTTCACCTACTGAAAAATGTGTAACTAAAATTGGTTTTTATTCTAAATTTCACGTTTTACATTGAAATCGATCCTTAGTTATAAAAAGTTATTCAGAAAGGTTTATATATCTTATCTTTACAAATGCAAACGACTCTAATTGCACTATAAAATCCAAATATGTTATGATTAAATCAAATAATAGCGAATTTTTACAGTTATTTGTAGAAATCAAAGGGTAAAGTAGAAACTAATTGTAATGCTTCTCTAGATAAGGATTTAGTAAAAAAGTTTTTCATGAAAGGTTCCTGGAAAAAATATTTTTGGAAAAATGCTATACAAATATTATTGTAGGAATTGATTAACAGTGTCTACTTATCTCTAAGGAAGTTTATAGAATTTAATTATTTCATAGTGCTGAAGCCCTAATTCCAATGAGGTAATCATAAGGAATACAATATTTCTAAAGTGATATTAATATTTCAATATAAATATACCGCTTTTGAAATTAATGCCAAGAATGATCAATATACAATTTCTTTAATCTCTAAGAATGCATTGTGATGATTTCATTATGTACCGTATTGAAAAATTTATAAATCATATTAGAATTATTTGATATTAAAATGAGTTGTAAAAGTTTTCTTTAACTTTAACGAGCATTGTTTCACTTATCTTATTCCATAAGATTAGTAAATTTGCAAATACATTGATAGTAGTTACTATCATGAAAAACACAAAAACTTCCATATTATCAAGATAACAGATTACACTACATTTCATAATTTAAGAATGTTTAGCAATTTTAATGAAACTAAGAAGATTCTAATCATACCAATTTTACATCAATAGTATATATGAAGAGAATTAATGTAGTTAAAGACATTTTCAAAACCTTTTGAATAAATACACTCACCACATAAGAGAGCAAAAATTGCAAACAAAGTTAAGTACAACATCATAGCCTAATTGGAACAAAGTTATTAAAAATTTGCACTCTTTATAAATCCAGTTCTTGCCTTTGGGAATTTTTCATTGGAAATTTGGAGGAAATTGAACATAATAGGGAAAATTGTTGAAAATATCATGATAATTTTGCACAATTATGGTGATACAGGCTGATAGATGGCTATAACAATGTATAATGGCTGAAATCAAATTCATTGGAGAATCAATTACTACCCATTTTATGGAGCACATGTACATTCTAAGTCCTTTCCTTTGTAAATTATGGAAATGAAAAATCATGCCAAATATTCAATCTAATTAAGCATTTAGAGTACTAAAGAATTACCTTAGTATATATATATATATAAAATATTGCAAAGAAATGCTGAATTTAAAAAAATTAAGAGAAAAAAATATATAAAAAATTTTCATTTAATTTTCCTTTTTTTTTCGTGTTTTCCCAAAAAATTAATTTATATATATATATATATATTATTTCCTGCATTGTATTTATGTAAAAAAAATAAAAACTTATTCTCTTTTTTCAACGTAATCATACAAAATCATTTAACTAATTCTCATTTATTTGGAAATAAAAAGCATTAATGAGGTTAGCAAAATTGACAGAAAAGACGTTATGATATAAGTTGGATATATATATATTTCTTCCATCCTAAGGTGGTACCAAATACCACTATATATTATCTGGACGTGAATCCATTTTTGTGAATGAAAATGGGGAGTCGAACAATTACAGATTATGCAGAAAGGTTAGATATGACCATTTCATCTGACTCAGCAACTAGAGTTTTGACATTAACTATGTAAAAAATGCATCATATGAACTCCACAAAATCGGCAGTATCACAAGCATTATTCAAATAAAATGCAGCGACAGTCTTCTCCTTGAATTTCTAATCTCAAAGGGATGGCAAAATCTTTCAAAGTTGCATTTTTCCTTTATAAGAAATGATTAAGATTTTTTAGTAAGCCAATTGCTCCATGCCCAAAATATGACCACCTTGATACTCCAATATATGTTTTAAATAGATTTCATCTATCATTACTGTGCAATACATTTGAAGAGGTTCAAGGTCTTTAAAAAAAGTTTTAATCAAAGCACAACATGAATTCTCGGAAATCGAGATTCTACCTTAACTCTTTTGCAATGTCCGAATGCTGGGAAGTGGAAGTCTCACTCGAAGTTCTCTATAAGCAAAGCGCGATATAGCAAACAAGCGAAAAGATTATATCATCAAACGTGAAGAAAACTGTCGCCCTTTTGAATGTACATATAAAAGTTCTTCCAACTCCTTAATCAGCTGTTAAGTGTAATCGCTAACACAATTTGCACAATACTTAAACTTGACTTCGACAAAACAATATTTGTTAAAGCTGAATAGCGGCACATAAAATTTATGTAATCATTAAATCTTTTGCAATATGTTCCCCTACAGAAAGGCCGAAATCATTAAAATTCTCGGCAATAGAATCAATTTTATTAAATATATCCATTGCAGACTTGCTTTGCATCTCTAATCGCCGTGTATTGTTGGGCGACTATTGTCTAGACTTTGGTTTTGTTACTTGAAGGTAAATCAAATATACTAGGTGGTTCATCTGGTCTTTTATGTCCCTTTTCATTACGAAATCGTATGTTAAATGCCAGTGGCCAGAACAAACAACTATGTTCTTTGTAACAGGAGACAAAAAATGCGAGGGATAGCAGATACCCATCTCTGCTCATCTTCATAATAAGTAGGAAATCGAAAAAGCGAGCACACTTTTTCTTGAATACTGTAGCAACACGAGCAGTTTGGTGCACAACAAGAACTCAGCATTACACTAGGTATAAAGGATATTTTTTGCCTCCCCCCTCGAAGTAACATTATTCTCATATCACATGGAATGGTTGCATTGAAAACATATGTTTAGGTATAACCCTAATCTTGGTCAATTTTTTATTTTTCCGGATTTACCAGATAGTTCCTCATTTTAGCAGATTGTTCTTCACTTTTCAGGATCTATTCTTTAACTAATTTTAGCAATAAACTTAACCTAAATTCATATTTTTATGGACCAAAACCCTAAACCAAAGTCAGAAAACCTGTATTCCTATTTTTTATAGACCTAAGCCTTAAACCAAATCTATGTTTCTTAAACTTCAGACTTAAATTTCTAACCTAAATCTAAATGCTTATTTTTTATAAGCCAAAACCCTAAACCAAAGTCACAAAATCATGTTTCCTAAACTAAAACCTAAATTTCTTATCTAAGATCTTTTTTATGGACCAAAACCCTACTATTTAGGTATGATCTGTGGTTTTTACAGGAAAAGTTTACTTTGAAGGGGCAGGTTTCTTGTGCTCTGTTCGACCTAAATAGTACAGATCCTTGTTAGCTTATGAGCAATTGAAAAAACCAAGTGACTTTTTTGTAAAAATTACTGAATAGAAAAAACCATACCTATGAGTTATTTTAGTCCTCCCCTGGACGTTTCTAGCTGGCCACGTCCCTGTTTTTGCTTTCCATCAGCACCTAATGAAGTCAAAACAATTTGGATATTTCTCAAATAATATATCATACCCAATCAAAGTGTTCAATGAAGCTGGTACTTTGCATGAAATACAATAGCTGTACGATTGTCAACTTTAAACTGCAAAGTAAATTAATCTCTCAAAATTTCGGATGTTTTGTACATGGACGGCACTTGTTTGCAGCCCTGTAGAAACATCAAGATTCAATCCTAAATCCTACTACACCTCAGCAGTATTCAATCATCAGCCAACCACCATTGCGTGGGTTGCCTTAGTAATCATTGTTGTAATTCATTGATATTTCTCGAGAAGTGTGTTAAGATGAACACGGACAAGTACATCACCATTCTGAATGTTTTGATAAAGACTATTTCAGATCTGAAAACTAGCAGATCTAGGTGAGGGAACTTCTGATGTCCATCTTCACCTGCTAATATTTTCTTCAACATATTAAATTCGCTATATCACATATTTCAAATAATGTTCAAAATGTATTCACAATATTATTGATTTTCATAAAAGTTTAGAATTTTTGCATTTTTGTAACAATTTTTAAGAAATTCTGAAATCATGAACACTATTTTTATTAATTGTTCAGTTCTTGTTGTACAAAATACATACCATGTATGAGCAAGCAGTCAGCAAAAAGTGATGTAAGTGACAAATGCATGTTAAACAGTATAAAAAAAGTTCAAGACAGTAGATAATCTCATAGCAGTGTGTAAAAAAATGACTGAGAATGAGTATAAGTTCAGGCATTACAAGATGGGACGTATTGCACACTTTAGCTCAACCAACCATATACCGTTTATATTTCACATCTTGGGAGTCCCAAAATCACTTGAGAAAATTTGCTTAAAGAATTGATTAATAGTCCTTAACCAAAATCTCTGGAAACAGGTTTGGTTACTTTTGTTCAGAGTTTAGGTCTATGAAATAATCAAAATTTAGGTTTTAAATTTAAGGAACAAAAGACTTATTAATATTAGAGATTCACCATTCCCTTCATTTTAGTGTTTTGTTTTATATGACATAATTTGTGATCCCAAACCTACAAAAATGCAACTGCATTCCTACATAAAATAATCAGCTAAGATCATTCAATTCTCAAAACACCGATTTGATAACAATCATAAGATTCAAAATTCTTAATGCGATACCCCCAGTTCTAGAACTCTTTTTCTATTCTCGAATAATTTGAAATTGTAATTAGTATGTGCTACATAAAAAATTAATGCTAAAGATTGACCAACCACTAATGCAAATTTAATAAAATTCAGTAACATTAGTAGTCTTTGTATTAATGTCTTTTTCTCACCCTAGATTTCAGAAAAAATTGATAGTGATATAATCAATATTCTTGATGAAATTGATCTGAACCCGATACCGGATCCACCACGTTAGACATGAACAATACAAACCGGTACCAACTTTTCAATTTCAACTGAGACCATTTTGATTTAATATTCAATATGATGGTATACTTGTTAAACTAAATATGTCTATAATATCTCCATTCAGTATCAATTTTAATTAATATTGCAGATTTTAGCTCATTTAATTTTAGTATGAGATCAGAAATAACTGTATCTATATATAAATATATAATATGATACATTAGACAAACAACATATTTCTAAACGAAATGGAAGAAACTCAAAGTCAATAGTAGAAAATCCCAATTAGAAGATCATCAAGACATTTAAAATTGTTATCATAACATGTAGAGAAATGTATGAGGAATCGAAATTTAGTTAAATATAGAATGAAAAATACAGTCCTGTGCGAAAATAACGTCGCAAATTTCAAATTTCACCTCAGTGTTTTAATCGTAAAATACCTGTCAACGACCGGTCAACGATGTTTTGGGTTAACGTTGTTATTATAACCTAAAACATTGCTGTTTGCACGTTTTGTTTTTAAAATAATGGGAGCTAAATGGACATCCACAGAGATCCGAAAATTTGTTACCCAGAAATTCAAGGAAAAGTATAAAACGAACGACATTGCGCTACATCTTTCCCTGCATCAGCGTAGAGTTCAGCGAATAATCAAAGCATACAAAGAAGGTCGAACAGAGCACAAGAAACATGCGGGGCGCCCTTCAAAGTCAACGGAAAATCCCAACGAAATTTGAGACGTCTTGCATTTCTGTGCCCAAAACAGACATCCAGGCAATTAAGAAACAACTGGGCAGATAGACACAAATATAGTGACTCCGGTTTAAGAAGGATCTTATGTAAATATGGGCCTTTTGGAAGAAGATCAGTAAGGAAACCCCTTCTAAACAAAACTCACGTTTTTTGTCGAATACGATGGTGCAAGCGCCATAGAAAAAACACCTTGCAGGACTGAAAGAAGGTCGTCTTTTCTGATGAAACTAGAATAGAGCTGAGATCTAGTCGGGCTCAATTTGTACGATGGCCCATGGGAGCAACGGTCGCCAGAACTCCCTCGTGGTGTTTGGCGCTATTTGGTATAGTGGGCTCAGGGTATTGGACAGAGTGCAAGATACAATGGACAGTCAGCAATACATCAGAATCCTCCAACATCAGGTATCTTATAAAAACGCCATATGCCAGCAGGACAACGCACCATGTCACAATTCCCAAATTGTCAAGGAATTCATACAAAATCACGCTACTCCCAGATTAGCCTGCAAGGTCCCCAGACGCTAATATTATTGAAAACTTATGGAGCTACCTGAAAGAATGCGTCAGAGAACAAAAAAACTGAGAAAATCGGGACGAATTATGGAAAATAGTTGAGGAGCACTTTTACAAAATTCCAGATAAATATATAGAAAAACTTTTTGAGTCAATTACAGGAAGAATTGAAAGTGCTATAAAAAACGCTGGGTAGCCTATTAAGTACAAGGTTGACGCCCTTTGCGACTTCAACCAAGAATTTTTGTTTTTGTTATATTAATTTGCCTAAAATTCAATTTTTTGTTAACTCTCATATGTTTTTTCCGACTGCGCCATTCTTTTCGGACAAGACTATTATGCAAAAATCGAGTTTTTGAGTATCATTTCCCCATCAGAAATTTCTATATCCGCCCCTGCTCAGAACATTACTCTGTTTCCAAAATTGATGCTTTCTGTAGTACCACGCCTTCCCACTATGGTAATCCTCACTCTTCAAAGTATCTCTTGCTGCTTGTTTACAGCTCCTAGTGCTCCAATTACTGTAGGGATTACTTCAAATTTCTTCAACTTTCATAAACTCTCTATTTTATCTACCTACTCCATCCAACTTGTCCATTTTATCTTTCTCTCCTCACTTTTTACATTCCTATCCTTTGCTACTGCCATGTATATCAATTTTTTCTTTTTTTCCTTTTTATCTACGACTATGTGTGGCCTCCTTACTTCCATCCCATAATAATAATTATAATAATAATAATAATAAAGGTTTTATTATCCATATATGGACACTAAACAGTAGAATAAATAATAAATTTACATTAATAATGTACATAAGGCACTCTGCAGAAGCAAAATAAACATATTGCATGTTTCTTCCAATTATTTTTAATAGAATAGTCAGTTGTCGGAAGAAATCTTTTTAATGATGTTTTTACGTGTTTCAATTATCCATATAAATTTATGTAAGTATTTTGGTGTATACACAATACAATACAATAATATTTACATTTTTCAATAACAGAAAATGTACATTTAAACAGAATTAATTTTGTGACTTAAAAATAATGAATATTAAAATTTTAAAGCATGAATAATGATGCAAAGACTCGTTTGCAAAACAAAATGATAACTTTTGAGTTTGACTTCTTTCAATCTTCATAATCACGTATGACTGCCATAGTGAGTTGTCAAATTGTTTTTTTATATATAATTTATTAATTTGGTGGCAATTAACGAAATTATTTGGATGTAAATTATTGTATAAATCAATTCTCTCATTTGCTTTTATATCTTTTGAAGAATAAATGTCATTCCTCAGAAATGAAGCAGTGCAGTTCCTTTTGCAGAGCACAGCATGGTTTGGTATTGATGCTCAGCCTTTTTAACCTGACAGAGCATCGTGCCGTGATTCAAGCAATCACTGTGTCCAGGAACTGCATGGAAATTCGCCAGATAATAGTTCAATTAAATTCTTGTACTTTACAACAAAGACAAAATTTATTAATGGTCAAGAATGATCAAGAATCTAAGTGAAACTCATTGGCAGCATGCTAGATCGAGTAAAAACAAGAATAGCAATTCTATCTAAATGAAAAGATCTGGATGATTCTTTTCTTATATCCTTTGATTTGAAGATTGTAAGGCTAGAAGAACGAAGACGGTTGTTTGTTGGCAGATATTCTGATATTATTTTTCATAGTTCCAAATCATAAGATTAAATCTACTAACTAAAAATTGTAAGTCATTGGAAGCATTTTTAAGCGCATTAATTTTGATTTATAATCAAGTAAATTAACTTTCTCATTCTCTGGGACTCTCTATGGCAAATAATTATATCACTTAATCCGTACTGCATAGTCAATGCTCAATGTACCATGCGCCCCACCTGATCACATTTGCACATATGTCCATTCTAAACCGACATTTCAAAAGATTATCTAAGGGCTTCTTCATTCAGTTTGTTTTAACTACTGGCTCCTGTGCTGCATTCTCAGGGCTTCTTGTATTTCTTCAGTGCTGTCCTTCTTAAGTACTTGTTGCTTCCTTCCTTGTCGCAGTTTTCTGTATTTATCCAATATTCCTATGCATTGCCTTCTGACTCTAGCTTGTTTGTCTCTGCTTCTATCATATTCTGGTAAGCTTTCTCAC
Organism: Hofstenia miamia; assembly: GCA_900660155.1. NCBI lineage: Eukaryota > Metazoa > Xenacoelomorpha > Acoela > Hofsteniidae > Hofstenia > Hofstenia miamia. The sequence continues at coordinate 398,671 of CABFPE010000270.1, read as the reverse complement.
TCCACCCTGGGTTCTCATCATCCTTAACTTCATACTGAACTCCAATAGTGATTCATTAGGTTGATTTTCTACATATTCTTGTCGTCCTAGTTTTTCAACCCCTACAGTTTCCTCCATAGTTAGAAGTCCTTTTCCTCCTCCGTGCCTTGACATGTACAGTGTATCCACATCCCCATCTATGTTTAATGCCATTTCTGCTGCAAGTAATTTTCTCCTCTCACCGTCAAGCTCTTTTAGTTCATTGTTATTTGCACTAACTAATCCTGCCTAATATCTCAGCACTAGTGTATTCCATAAATTTATTACCTTCATACTGCTCTGCCACTTAATGCTGACTTCGGCAGTGACTTGCCTGCCGTCCTCTTGTATTATCTGTATTATTTAGCTCTATCTCTATCTCTACGAGTACTGGTACCCTACATTGATATCCTGTGCTTGACTTTTCTCGTTATACTTGACTCTTATCTGTATCGCTGTTGCACACTTTCCTAGTCCAAACTCTAGCCCAATTCCCCACCTGAATTTTCTAATGCCTCTACTACTGCAGCATCTTCCTTGAACCAGTATACATCTGTTATTACTTATACTTGTCTCCTTTAGTCATTCTGTTATTGCAATTGCAGTGGTGCTAAGCTGTCTTCAAGGAATATACCACTAATAAATATCAGCCTATTCTCATCTATCTCAGGGGGGCTGCCACTTCCCATCTTTCTCCTTAGAAGGTCAACCCGCTTCTGTGAAACTCCAATCTTTAACGTCTTCAGTACCCACATGCATGATATGCTGTTATATGCCTTCATGTATTACATCCGTGCCATTACTTGTTTCTACAAAGCTCTTTCAAGATGAATCAAATATCTTTCTTGTTTCGAAGGATGAGTTTTCTCAAAGATGAGTTAATTGCATAGTATGACTCAACAAGTTGGAGGGGATAACCTTATACCTGCTGGTTTTTGGCCTTTGCCTTTTGCCTCCACATAGAATCATGGACGAGGCTAAAATGAAATTCAAAACTTACTAAATACAATGGGCTTGGTCACGCGATAGTTAGCATTTAGATTGAAAAATTAAGATTAAAGCTATGCTGTTCTTCTTTATATATACATATTTATATGCAACTAAAAATTTAATTATAGTAAAATTAATTGAATAATATGGAATAATCGTAAAAATTAGTAAAAATTAGAATCTGTGCCTGGTATCAGGGCCATTGAAATTCCGTTACCATGCAGAACCACATAATTTTTTAAATATTTTTTATGGACCTAGCATTTCAACTATGCCAATATTTGTTGATAAGACAGTGTACCACTCCTAAATGAATATAGCATTTATCATATACGTATATTATTCAGGAACGGTATGTTATGATGTAAATGGTATATACTTGTAAAAGTGATGCTAACTTTGTGAAATTCGGTTACCGACTAGTTTTCTGCCCATAGATCAAAGAAGCATGAACTTCCGAAAAGAATATTCTGTCTCATTGACAAGCCCACTATGGAGTCACACATGACACATTTTAATAAGAAAAATCATTATTGAATTATTAGCATTCATTTTAACGGTAAACATGAAATTTCGTTACTGCTTGACCAGCCTCTAATGTACACAGGCCTTCCAATTACTGTGACTAATTAGTTAAACTAAATATTTCATGAAATTTTCCATTTAAGGCAATCTTTATTAAACTATTAGTTTAACTATTTACTGAAAGAAAAGTTAAACTGGTCATCACTGACTTGAGAGTCAATGAAAAAATGGAAAATTGAATTAAACTGAATTTATATTTTAGAGGATTTATAGTTTCAAATTAGTGTCTTTTGTTTATGTTGAATTACAGGTCTGTTTTCCTTTTTAGAAAGATAAAATTGCAAGAAAAATCTTATAGAATGTTAAATTAATATACGTAATTGCAATTAAACAATTGACAGTCAAATTAGTGATTTGCTTACTAAGCAAACATTCTCAAGTAATAATAGAGTTTCGTTATCCCTCAATGTATCTTTGGATTAGAGGTGGGCGCCGCCATCAGCCGATTATTATTGGCGGGGCACATTTGATGTGATCGGCGGCGGCAGCGCAGCCGATGAGCGTCATGTATAGAACTTGATTAGACTGTATAATATTCCAAATAGAAATCCTATAAGCCCTATAGCCCTGTAAAAGTAGTATATGATGCTAGCAGTATTGTGAAGCTATCTATCTGCAAAAAGGTTCATCATGCCAATTATTCATAACCTAAACTAAAATTTAATAAAATCAACAAAAAAACTAAAACACATTCAAGGTAATAAAAAACATAATAAAACGCAATAAAAAAGGATGAAATTGGGAAGAATAACTAATCAATGTTAAAGGTCACTACCAAACAAAGACATTAAGTGCGGTTTCCTTTTTATGACAAATTTTGTTTGTCTTGATTTAGTTTTAGTTATCAATCGGCTCAGCCGTCTAAATTTTTAGATTGAAAGATAAGAAACAAAATAGTTGCAGACACAATCATCTATTGGACTAGCAAAAAAATTGTGAATCAGTCCTCATCCGATGACATTGGGTTAAAGGATTGAGCCAGAAATGTACGGCCCTAAATCCGGATGTAAACATTATTTGTCATATGTATGCTTGTTGTCAATAATATAATATTTTTAAATTAATTTTAATAAAATTATCATATTAGTGACACTTAGTATACTTATTGGATACATGACCAATTTCAAGTAAAGATACCACTTTTCTTTTTCAGGTATACACCATGTTTTCTCACTAACAAAATCTTATGCTTGATTTGAAAATAATCATTACTAGGAAACAATTTGACTTCAGTTTCGAGATTCATAAAGCTTCAATGTAGCGAAAAAATAATGAATGATCGCTACTGTTTACTTTATTATAATCTAAATATTTTTGTAGACACTTGCAATAACTTATTTATTTGACACTTATAACTTATTTTTACAAATAAACTTTGTTTATACACTGTACATTACAATTTCAACGTCTGTAATTAAGTATTCTGATCATCTTCGAGTCTTCTAATGTTGATTTATTGTGAAACCTTGATCTTGCGAAATATATATATATATATATATATATATATATATAAACTATGTGTTAATCAACTAGAGCTATTTTCAGAAAAGACAGCATAAATGAATAATACTCGTATATTAAATACCATTAAAGAGGGTGGCACACGATGGGCTTTGTCCCGAGTCAAATGAACTATGTTAAGTGTTCTTGGCATGCCACACGATGAACTGACGCCCCGGCACATGCTCCGAGGGTAATTATCTTGCAATTATCTCGCGCGGGAACAGATGCTACGCAGAGTGCATTAAACTTAAATGTTTTAACCTAGCGCAAAAGCCAATCGTGTGGCACCCCTTTAAGTTAAATGCACTCTGTGTAGCATCTGTTCCCGCGCGAGATAATTGCAAAATAATTACTCTCAGAGCATGTGCCGGGGCATAAGTTCCTCGTGTGGCATGCCAAAGAGCACTTAACATAGGTATTTGCATCGGGACGAAGCTCATCATGTGGCAACCCCTTAAGTGACAAAATACTAGCTGAAATGTGTGTTTTATATGTTTTAGGCATCCTTCTATTCAAAGCCAGTGTCTGCTTTATGTTAAGCAAACAGTCTTTTGTATTACCGATTATTTATATATAGCTTATATTATATACATATAGTAGGGGGTTGTAATTTGTTCCTTGTCAGCCGTAATTAATATTGTTATAAATAGGGGTTTAATAGAGCAAAATATAGCAGAAACATAATTGAATGCGAATGTTGTATCACATAGTATTAAATGTATTAATTCTACTTTTGCAGTAGCTGACAAATATTTGCATAATATATCGATTTCCCTCTATTTATCACTGATATGATAAAAACCTATATATGTGTCATTATTTGTGATTAATTGGTAATTTCTCGATAATTTATGTGTTTCATTTATGAGCAGGGCTTGCGTTTAGTTATCGCTGCCATTCCAATTATAATGAATGCTTGTCCCATAACATACATTTCAGCAAACGTTAATTGTAGAGGCCAATAATTGATATTCACATTTTTCCAATACTTTGCCCAAATTCTTTTTTAGAAATTTTTTATCGATATTTCTTTAGAAATAACACTTGATGGCATTACTGTGATATCTTACGACTTTGTATTTGAGGGATTAAGAAATATTCATCATTATGTTTACAATTAAAAAGACGTCGTACGATTATGCGATATTATTTAATTGTGACAGCATTACAATTTTGGAATTTATGCAATATGCCAATTCTATTGATTTGAAAAGAGAATTTTTTGGCATAACTATTTTTGTCAAAAAGAGATGCCTAGAAAAATTCTATTAAATTTGATACAATTTAGCACAGCCTTATTTTCAAATACGCATTTAATTTCTGGTTCTAAAAATAAATTCAAAACATGTGTAATTTCACTTAATTGTTAAAATATTACGAGCAACTGTTTCATTAATCCAAGAAATTTTATGAGTTTTATTCCAAATATTTTTGATAGTCCTTGTGCAGTTAGGCAATAAAATACTGTAAGGCCCTTCAACTGTTCACGGCTTGCTTTGGGGCTTTTACCCCTTTTACTATAACACGAACATTTGAATTTCGAGAAATCTAAATATTCAAATATATATTTTAAGAATTTAATAATATAATAAGGTTTAATTTCTCAATTGGTAATTTTAGTAAATTTGCGTTGATAAGTTTTGTATTAAATGGAAATGTTATCAACTTTGCCAAATTATATCAGGCATTTCCTACAAATTTTATTAGTGCCATTAAAAGGCCAAAGGCCTAAGTATAACTCACGACCTAATAAAGATATCTAAAATAATGTTCAGCATTGACCTTAACCTCCCCAAAAAATTTTAAATATTTTTTTAGTTTTCCTAAAAAAACTTTAAACACGTATAATAAAGCTATTCAAAAATCTGCAAGCACCATAAGATAGAGGAATATTTGCTCTTTCATTTTTTCACGTAAGCAGCGACTCGAAGCTGTCTTATTAAGGCGTGTGGTATCTCTAATCCTCCGGTCGCACCGCTGTAAGCAATTTACAGAAAACAAATTAGTAGAGGTTAGTTGTTCTGATATGGGTCTTAGATCAGCTATATCTGAGCATTAAGCATTGTAGAAATTCTAAGTGTTTGCAAATGTTCACCATAACAGTGGAAGCACATTTACCATATCTTAGGATTTCCAATTTTGTTGTAGACTTGGAGAAAAATGTTTGATAAAAGTCAAAGCAATTTATTTGCTAAAAGATACAATTAAACTACAAACTAAATGTATAATATATAATAATAATAATAATAATAATAAATGTATATGTCTATGTACGTGATGAGCTCAGTGGAAAAAATCGGTAAATGTGTTTAGCATGCGTGTGTCTCCAATTGTGTTTTGTCGGTGTAGAAGTGCAATTTTTCATTTTTTTCTAAATTTTTTGTAATTTTTTTCTACTCTAATGTCATTGTTTAAATTTTTCCAAATATTAGAGGCTTTTCAATGAAAACAACTATAGGAAATACTGCTGCAAGTATATTTATGTGATCGTAGATTTACTTTTTAGTCATTATCACGGAAAGATATTGATTCTCGAACATATTTATGCTTATATAAAATACCGCTGCATCAAATTGTATTTGAAATAGGGCTATTTTAATAGTTCCCATTTTGTTTTCTGTACATAGCTTACAGCGGTGTGACCGGGGACTTAGAGGTTTGGCACGCCACAATAAGACAGCTCCGAGTCGCTGCTTACGTGAAAAATGAAAGAGCGAACATTCCTCTATCTTATGGTGCTTTCAAATTTTTTAATAGCTTTATTATAAGTGTTTAATGTTTTTTAATAAAAACTATGAAAAAATTTTAAGTTTTCTGAAGATGTTAAGGTCAATGTTAAACATTATTTAAAGGGAACAAGACCGAAGGCAACCATACAATTACAATAAGTAGGGTTGAGCTTTAAATTTCCTACAAAATTAAGCATTTAGCGAGTTCTTTAAGGAATTACACTGCAAAAGAAGGTTGCTGCTCATATTTTAAAAATCTGGAACACTTATATCAATTTTTTTGATTAATTTATTTCTAATCGAACAAATTAATTGATTAATTGTTAATCCCTAACATATGATTACTTCCGAAATTTCATTATCTTTTTCCTGGACAATTGACTGTATATGTGGGAATTTTTCGTTCATAATTCGGGCACAGCAAGTTATTTTAAGTTACACAGTTCCTCTGGACCTTACTGTCATTTAAGACGGACAATGGAACATCTGCTTTGCTTTGCCACGAGCTGTTGTCAATAGTTAAATTCAAATTAGAAACCAAGTGAATTCAAAGCGCAATTAAGACGGCAGAATATTTATCAATTCTACTGTATTTACTCAATTTTGTCTTAAATTCTCAGAGTGGAAGCTTATAAAATGCTCAAAGGATCATAAATCGGTAAACTGAGTTTTCCTCACAATGCACAATGCAAATTCAATTGTTCTATGATATGTCTAGCATAAGTTAGTGTTTTGCGGAACAAGATAATTATCGATCTCAGGATCCTATACTTCCACATAGTTTTGTACCACTTCTGCCTCATTACCAGTCCCATTAAATATTCGTGTTCAATGGTAAAATTTATAATTTATCCAACATTAGCTAAGTTTAATAATAAAATTCGAATATCTGTCCTCATCGTATTTCAAATATGTAAATCCCATGCGACTAGATGTTCAAAAAGAGCCCTAATATAGATGAAAATTATAAATTCCCTCAGAAATGCTAATTGCCTTGCTCAACTGTCCTAGAGCAAAGACTATTTAAAAAAACCATAAAAGTTAAGATTAGAGTAACCAGTTTAAGCTTTAAGGGAAAATCACAATTCGTCAGGAGAAATTACTGCTTTTCCAGAGTACATACTTTTGAAGTTCACAAATATATGCATATTTCTTTGGGTGTTGTTATAATAAATATAGACAGAAGAGAAAATTGAATTAATATTAATGCACCTGTAGTTTATATTTAATTCTTTTTGAGCACATTTCGCTCTCATTTTTACACCCCTGTACTACTATTACCATACTGTCTGTTGCATATTTGTTTTGACATAAATGGTCTGTTTTCCAGAAATACCAGGATAACAATCTGACGGAAGTGGTAAACAACCGTTGGAATTAAGGCACGTCATTGATAAATTTACTACACTTTAGGGTTTGGCATTGAAATTTTCCTGATCATTATATTCTTAATATTTTCAAATGTGCATGAATGATTAATTTTATACAAAAATGTTTTGAGTTTCTATGACAATGATTAGACGCACTAATAGTTATACCCTACATAATAAGATTAAATTATCACACAGTGGTCGAGCTAAGTGAAATTAAAGTGGTCAAATAGCCTTTGGAATGTCTTTAACTTTCAAATGAATTTCGCAATTTTCTATATTTATTTCTATTTCTTAATACTATTGATTAATATTCCGAATTTTTTTTTACTAATTAAGTTATATTTGCTTTTTTTGTATATTACATTTTAGTCTTGATTAAGCCAAAATGTGATTCTAAATCAGAGTGCAAGCTAAACCTCTGCTTAACAGATAGGTGAATAAATTTAATTACGTTTTGCTGTTATATATATATATATATATATATATATATAT
>CABFPE010000270.1:348002-381915 GCA_900660155.1 Hofstenia miamia | reverse complement strand
TATATATATATATATATATATAGGTAGAAAACTTGGACTTCAACGACTTTTTCCTATAATATAAAGTGAATGTTCATCAAGTATACCTTGAATGACTGGAGCACTCTAGAGTGAAATTACATAAGCAGTTGTATGCATTTGTTAAATTCTCTGGGATGATATCGTGAATACAGCACAAAGACTGAGATGACGGAATGCTGAGAAGTGTGGTGCCAAGAGTTCCAAAGTCACCAAAACCATATCGAGAAACAGAAAGTCCATTGTACATTCCAGCAACCATTACAACACCTGAAAATATTACTAGGAGTGACTTCTAAATTAATTGAACATAAAACAAGATTCTGCATCTTATTATTATTATTATTATTATTATTATTATTATTATTATTATTAACATAAACTTAACATTATTATTGGAAAAGCGTATGTGCTAGATAAATCAAAAATATTGTTGACGTTGAACAAAAATCTATTTTTCTTGTATGGTGAATAATGTTTGCGCGACATCCTAATTAACCATTATTTTCAAGTAAATATACATTTTCTTTAAAATTTTTGCCTGTATTCTTTGAACAGCAAAAAAAACCAAAGCGGGATGAATTCTAAGCATGTAACAAAAAAATGGAAAATAATATTGTTATTCAAGGAAAGCTTTAAAACAATTGGGATTTGGTATCAAACATAATTAGTATGGCACTTTGTTCATTTACCAAAAGTCAAGCCTTTGCATTTCCTGATGTTGCAGTGTTGCCTTTTCAGTCATGAGAGATTCTTTACAGTGCCATGCAGAGGTAAATATTTATTCTTGTTTTTGCGTGTAGATTCTTCTACGTCATGTGGCTGATCTTCTCCCAGTCTAGGTTTTGTAGAAGAAACTTCCACTTCTTTAGATCAATGTTGCTGAGTACAATCTGGAAGTCTTGGTATTTTCTCATTAAGTAGCTTCTTCATGATTTGTAGTCTAAGCTCATACAATGACATAGATCACATCTTTGTGATCTATATTCAATCCAAGCATTGACAACATACGTATCTAATCATTTGCAGAATATTTGCGCCACCTGAAACGAATTTGACAGAAAGTAATCATCACATCTGAGCGATCAGCAGATCACATGAAAGAACTGTTCCACCAAGCAATCAAACGCCGCTCAATTTCAATGGTATTGCTGCAGAGCTTTTGAATATCGCCGACAATAAAACTTAAGAGTAACCCCAACGAAATATGATGAAAGTAATAACTCTTTCGTGTCCAGCCAAAAACTATTATTATGCCATGCTTACAGTAAGACTGATTGAAGTCTCTTTCTTTCCTATTTTTTACTTGGAAAACAATTTTTGCATCTTTTAGTCTGTTTCGTCTGATTGTGCAACCAAGATTAGGATCTTTTTTACCCTAAGTGATTGCACAGTTCCATAGTTGAAAAAATATTATCCTTTCCCTTTTCAGCACACAGTCTATCGTAGAACAACTTTGCGACAAGTTTTGTCAAGATTATCATCCTCTTTTTGACAGCTAACCGTTTGGCTCTTTGTTCGCCCAGATTCACTTGAAGCAACTTTACCAATATAACACTGAATACAATAAATATAACCAGTTTATTTACAACGTCTCCAATTTTTAAATCCATGGCGTATTGTCTTGGATAGAACATACTGCTTCCAATCGTTAGGGCATTTACCGCAGTGTATATGGCCATCTGTCCATCAACGACAGGTAAAAATTGCTAATTAAACAAGAAGTTTAGAAGCGGTCTGCGGTCGTATTTCGTAGTTTATCATTATTAGGTTACGATGCCTTCGTTTGCTTAGTAGAATCATTGTTAATTAACAATTTTCACTCATTACGCAGTCTGAGAGAATATTTAGTCATTTACAATATTCTAGTGAATTGATAAAGTGCAGCATATTTGCTACATTAATTAGGAAGAATTTGCGACAGTAAATCTTGCGTAAATGTAACAAAATGTGTAACATATAGCATAAATGCTAATATTTGAGATGTGGCATGTAATCTACAGTTTTTTTCGATTTTACGAACTACATTGCACCTAATGAAAAATGTGTAAAAGTAAAAATACAAAGATTCCATTTTCTTTTGCTTTGCTAAAATAATATAATCTTTGCAAGATTTTGCTGCTACCAACAATATATTATTGTCAGCAGCAAGGGAAATTGCAATAAATCCGTGTATTCAATGTTTTATGATACCCTTAAATATATCTTTATGAAAAATATATGAAAATATCATATTGATACTTTCATTCATATGAGATAGTTTCAGAACTAGCATATATGCAGCAGTAGAAAATAAAGAGGTAAGGTTGTTTATTTATTAAATATTGTTCAACAAACTTGTAGTGAACTGGAACCAAAATTCTCATTTTTATGGGGATTTCAAAAATGCAGTATATGTCAGTTCTATAAATTAGGAAAATTCTAAAATAAGCAATAAATTGGAAAGTATATATATACTTAATGCCAGGAGCTAAGCTCTAGAAACTTTCTCATTCTATCTTCCAGCATGAAATATCTTTTCTATGAACTAAATCAATAATCTCGTTTTCTTGAGTAACAAGCGTCTCGGTGTGGTTCCTGACCCAATTTGGTTATTGGAAATTGGCTTTAGTAACCAATATTACGCTACTTTAGCTCTACTAGTAATCTTCAATATATTACTGCTCAATTCGTTGACTCATTATTTTTCATAGACTCGGGAGTTCGTGCCATTACTAAAAGTAAGTGTCAAACCCCTGAATGTAGTACTTATATCGATTGCACGGGTGCCGTTTATGGTATGGTCATATATGGTAAAGTTAAATTTTTTAGCCATTAAAAATGGTCATATTTTAAATTTCGTCCATACATTATGGCCATAATAGCCATTATGTAAAATATGGTGAATAATGGTGAAATGAAAGATACATGCAGTAATAGTATTTAATATGGTGATTTGAAGGGTTGCCATGGGTATGGGCAAATCCGAAGGGTATGGGTATGGTTTTAAATTTCTCGATGAGAAACCCACAGAAAAAGTACTTTTTAGAATGGGTTTTTAGTATTTTTTTCACGAGCCTCATGAGTCCTCTTACTTGTAAATTACATTATTAACTCATATAATTTACATTTATTATTTATACAATATACACTTACGATTCTGACTCGTAATTTCTTCAAATAGCATGCATGTATGGGCTTTTTTTATTATCGAACGGACTTTTTAGATTTGGAAATGGTTCAGAGATGGGCTGTGCTTTTCCAATACGGGCATGGGTCGGTGGGTCGGGGAACGTTTCAAATTTGAAGCCATGGGCTTTCAGGGGGTTTGTTCAGCCTATTTACGCGTTCTGTAGGTTTTCTGCGGGTTGCCCCACAGTATTTTTGTGGGTATGGGATGGGTATGGGTTTAGAATTAAACCAATTGCAAGACTGGTGATTTCTAGTGTTTTGCAAAATAAATACCAAATTGAAACTTTAATTAAAAGAAAACCATTTTTTGTGTGATATGGAATTGTACTGAATCATAAGTTACAAGCAATTCACTAGGTCGCAGAAGTGTTTTGAAATATTCAGAAACAAATTTTAAATATTTTGTTTGTTTTCCAATACATCACGCTTTATTAAGCGTAAAGTATTTGTTTGCAATCAACTATTACAAATGGGAACAATTTCAACTTTACTATTTACTTACAATTTACTGAAACTACTTACTGAATCTTTACAACACTTTTAAAAGTTGTAATCTTATAAAAATGTTTCTTGTTGAAAACAATGTGTAAAATAAGTATTTACCCATTCAATTCTTATAAATGTAAGATATTTCAAACCAAATGTAACAATTTTGCTAAACGTAAATATAAATTCTGTATATGTAACAATAAATTTATAGATTTTTAAGTTTTGCCATCCATAATGGCCACCTATTTTTTTTCGAGCATACCTATTGCTTTGAAATATCTTATCATAATTAGGATTTCTGAATTATAGAAAATGCCTTAACGTTAAGTTATTTTCTAAAAACACTACTGTGCCTATGCATGTTATTTAAGGTAGAGCATCATTATAGGTAGGACGTCATTATAGGTAGGACATCATTATAGTGATAACCTTGACTACATGAATTCATTGGAGTATAATATTTTTGCTTCAAACACTCAGATAAAAAAGTTAAATATTTCAAAAGTTTCCTATTATTATCATTTCCTATAAAATTCCTAATGTGATATGGGCTTGTATATATTTGCTCGCAAAATGAGGAGTCGGAAGACTAAAGGAATTAAATTAGCTAGATTGTAATGCTATGCACGCATATAACTTTCTTTTGAGACTGTCTACAGTATCTACGAAATATCATTAAGATTTTTCAAAAAATAGCCTGAATTTATTAACAGCCCATTTCTAATGACTCATTAGAATTGAATTTCCTTTATGTGTATGAGTGAAAAGAGGGCACACCATAATTATTAAAATATCTATTTCAAAATTAATCATTTTAATATTTTGACTTTCATTAACATAAACAAATAAAGGAAAATTAATTCCAACGTCCTTGAATATCATAAGAATCCTACACTATTCCCGAGGAGCTAAATGTTGTACAAAGACATAAAATTTATAAGTTAGTTTTTTATAGATATTATTTGAATTACTTCGAATAAATTTTCATTTCAACTTATGTGGCCAACAGTAGTTCTATAAATGCAAATTGGTAATTTTTAGACTTGAACTCATATCAGGCTGAATTGCAATAAAATAATGAATATATTATGTAACCAAAAAACCAAAAAACAATTGAAAAATCCCAGTTCAGGTCCAGTCCAATTGCAACTTTAACTCGCACCAAAATTTGGGTCAGTATTTTCAACCAAACTTTATGAAACATGTTGGCCAAAAATATTAAATTATGCCCCTTGGATCTGATCAGATCAAAAAAATAATTCAAAGTTGTTGATGGGACCGTGTTAGATCTAAAAAGCACGAAAATTACTATATTATTATTATAAGAATGCCGGGTATATTAAAATATTTAGTAGTAAATTTTTGAAATATTAGAATCGCAAGTCATAAAATGGCGTTTTTTAATTATTAACCATTACATGATCTAATGAAATATTCCGCTACAACGAACTTAACTATCTCCGACACTAATTTTATAGAATTCATTATTTTATTAAGAAATTGGATAAATTGGATAGCAAAGATTATAAATAATCCCTTATTTTATTCCCTTTAATATCGTCAGATGCATGCTGTAAATTTCATGGGAACATCTGCTGACGAAATGCTTTGAATGTGGCGCATAACTGCTGATCCTATTGCGTCAATCTTTAATGGTATACAGTCAGTGACGATAACACCTGATGTTTTTAGGTTAAAGTCTAATAACAATAAACCTTGCGGAAAGAAATTGTAATTTAAGAGACGGCTTGCTTTTACAAGAATCTCTTTCCAAATGTATGCTGCCATAATCCAAGAATTTTATCATTTTTCCCTATATAGCATTTTCTGCTAACCAAAATAATGTACATGTAATTTTAGCACAATGAATATAATATTCAATATATTATGATCAGTTAATAAACTTAAAAAATTCTGTAAAAAATTCAATTTCTTGCATTTGTAAACTGACACAAATTTTTCAAAATATAACTACAATAAAAAACTGGCAATGCTTTGGATTCAAACGCGATCGACATACTGCTAGCGTATATATATTTACATTTATGTATAATGTTGCTATGTATGCTTAACAATTTATATATGTCGCTTTGCACACTTTGTAGAACTTATAAATGTCCCTGCGTACTAGCAAGATTTTTTGTTGTTAAAAAATGCAATGATAATTTGATTATCACGCCCGCAGTGGTTGCAATGGAAGTACAGACTACTATTTGAAAGATTGTTTTAGAACAAAGATAAATATTATTGAAAATGGCAGCCTAAGTACAGCTCTATAATTACTCCACAATGTAGTGAATCATTCAGCCGAAAGTTGGCAAACTTAGAGTATATTGCACAAACATTGTTAGAATTTTGATAAATATAGCGATTCACAACCACCCGATGTCATACAACAATTTTTTTCTGCAGAATTCCACTAATTTTTTTTCATATGACGATATGTTACGCTTTTTGAGCATATTGTACGTACATAGTGACATATTATAACTTGATATATATATATATATATATATATAAATTTGTTTATTCATATACCTGCAAATACGAGTAGAGCATCAAATTTGTTGTGAGCTTTATCGCAATATTTGTTGATTAGCGCTAAAGCGAAGGCAGCAGTTAAAAGCACAGTATTTGCAATGGCTACTATGCTGGACGTGATGGCTGTCAGACGTAAGACACCAAGAAAACCTTCTCTAAATTCAATCAAATTTACTATTTGTTCAAGATTAATCAAAATCCTATTTCCATAAAAACTTAGATTGAAAACTTTAAATGGAAAGTAGTTGTGATTGGCAATACCTTAGGAAGCAAAATATTTCTATAAATGGCACGATATTTAGGAACGTGCGTAGAGAAAGATAATCAAGTATGAACATTTTTAAATATATTGCACTCTGGTGCACTGTTTGATCATAATAATAAAAATAATTATAAGCTTTATTTATAAACCCCCACATACAAAAATATGCCTCATGGCGGTAACAACAATAAAACAATTAAAAGAAAGCCATCAGAAAAGGTGGGACTTTAGCCTCGATTTAAACACACATTTGGTATCAGACAGCTTAAAATACAGAGGTAAATCATTCCATACTTTCGGAGCAGCAACCGATAACGCACTTGAAGAGTTGGACGAAGTAACAAACGGAACAGTTAACCTAAGTTGATCACTATACATATGTTCACGGCCATTATAAAAAAATTCAAAAGTTCTGAAATTGAATTTAGAACAAGACTATGCAAAGCTTTCCATACAGTAAGGAATATTTTCTAGACAAAGCGATAGTGAACTGAAAGCCAATGTAAGGCCTGTAATACAGGAGTGATATGCTTTCTAGGAGCAATATTCATAGCGAAGCTAGCAGCAGAATTAATCAACTAATGCAACTTATGGATCAGAGTAACAGGAATCCCGAAAAAGATTTAATTGTACGAAGCAATATATGATGTAGCTAATGTAATAAAAAGATGCGTAGATGTACTGACATGTAAGTAATGGTGAATTTGCCAGAGACATGAGAATTATCAAAATTTAATACAAATATAACATAATTAAAGGTATTTGCCCACTTTTGTCAATATTTTCATCCAAATACAAAATTTGGAATATACACCTGATGTCAAAGAAAAGTTTCCTGCCATTCAATTGAAGATAATTATCCCAATGATTCTCATTGATCATTTTTATATCTGGCTTAAAATGAAATTCAAATAGAAAAAAATATTATTGAAAATTAGTATATGTAGATGTATTTTAAAACCCATTGTAAAACATTTTTTGCAAGCTAAAAAAAAGTAACATTGCTCTTGATTTTTGTAATTAATCAAATTCGCTTCGATAATAAACCCTGTTGATATTTTTAATATATTCTTAACACTTAAGCCCCACATTACCAGCATTTTCGATGTTCATATCCTGTGCGGTTATGCTCTCACTCGAAGTAATGCTATAATATGTCAATTCCATCTAAATTTTTCTATATGCCTTGATATGACTATAAATAGGCTCTAATACCATGGGTTATGCAATATCTACCTATGCATGTTTCCCTATTACAAAATTCGCAGATTTTGGAAAATTGACAAATCCCTTCTCTGCCCTTGTTATGTAAAAAAAGATTATTGCTGTGAGCGAATTAATTAAAAATATGAATTACTTTTTGATGAAAATTCCAAAATCATTTCAATCAATGAAATTAAATTTCTAAACCATTGAAGGAGCATTTTTTTGCCCCATTAATTTATTTTCTTACAGTGCTGAAAGATAAAATAACTTAAAAATGTGCAGTAAATGCAATTTAATTTATATGATAATTATCTTGATTTAAGCACAATCTGTAATAAATGTCGAATTCATAAATTTAAAAATACACATTCGAGTTGGATACCGCCTTAGAAGATAATAAAGCAAAGGAAAACAACGATGGCATTTTCAGAATCTTGGAAAACGGGACACCTGCGTACTTCAATTCAAAATATTTCGATAGCTGCGCAGATGAACAGTTCCTTTTTAATCTTGCCAAGGTCATTCGCGAGTCCATTATTTTAATATATTATTTATTTAAATTTGAGAACTTCTCATGTGATTTTTGAAGATTATACAAACTAAGAAGGATTCTGCGAGACCCTCTAGTTTCATGGGGTTAACGGTCCCAACCTAAGACTAACTACAGAAAATGTCACTAAGGACTTCAGAATTTTCTAAATAATTTTAGCTAATTTAGAGCAAGTGGTACGCTTGAGGACAACATGGGACGATGAGACTGCAATATTCTATTGGCACAACTGTAATGACACAAAATAGTACTGGGACAAATGAAATTCTGGTTCCCCACTACCCAAGAAAAAAATTAAAACCCTACTTTTCGTAGTTTTGATTCGGGGGTTCATGATTGGAATATAAAACGGAATTTGTATAAAGAAATGGTTTTCATTTTTTATTACAAGAAGCACTACAAAAAAACTTCATCTCTAATAAGTTAAATAATACGGATCTATTTAATGATATATTTCAAAGAGTTAAAAAATTTAATATCGAATTTTCAAATAAGCCTTTGGAAGAAATTAAATCAAAAGACAGTGGTATCTACACACGCCATCTCAAGAAGAATGGAGTACGTCTCCATACAACTAAAAATATAAGGCAGTAAGGCTATAATTGCATATTTTGGCAGCTGGAGTAGACAACTTCACCAAAATTTAGTTGCAATATTAAAGAAATGAGGTTGCAATTATATTTTGAAGAAATAGCATTTATCAGTAAAAGTTCATGGGTCAAAATTTCAGCTACAAAATATAATATGTGAGTCGCACTATCTAATTCTGCACCCTAAGTGAAAACGATTATCGCATATTGCTGGATCAGCAATGTTTGCTGGATTGCTGGATCTTTATGCTGTTCAACAAGCAGCGTACGCAAATCAAGCCATCAAATGTGGGGCTAACCTCGCGAGAATTTCAAAATATTGATAAATATACTCAAAAATGCATCCTACTACCTTAGTTTGAATATTTATTGACTTAGTCTATTATTGTTGAAAATTCATTTAATGTAAATTTTTAATTCTAAAACACCATCCTTATCCATGTGTATTAGACTAGAGGAAGCTCTCTGTTTCTAGGTAAATTTCATAAATCTAAATTCAGAAATAGGAAGTAACTATATCCACTTCAATATATTTTCTCGGCTGAAGTACACAAATTTCATAAAGCTAGATATAAATGGCTATTCATTGGTAGAATAAATCATTATTACCAGAGAAATGCTTCGCATATTGCGTCCTTTAAAATAAATATTGAAGTTAGTGCATTCAAGTCAGCAAATCTAAATTATATGCGTAGTGTTTTGCGGGCTAGTCCGCGGGGCTTGGGTAGGCTCAGGTGGGCTTGATGAGGTACGGGCAGACGTACGGGCATTTTGAATTTTACAGGCTCGAGTGCGAAAAATTAGCCCCCAGCATGTGTCTAGCTTAAATATGACACTACTTCTATACCATAAATTATTTAAGATATGGAGTGTCCTGTAAATAATAACTAATGGTAGATATCCTATGAGTATGCAGGAATTTCTGTTTGGAAAGGGGGATGGGATCAGCATTTCAGGTATTTCAAAATTTCTAAAACCGGCCTTTGAAATCTATTGTACATCTTAGTTCTAAATATTTCTATTTTCTTATATAATATTTTGAAATCAAAAAATAGTGTTAGAAACATAAAAAATTAGACCATTGCCAACAATGTCCCCCTTAATAACACTCTGTCTGATATGAATGAACGCAAGTGACTAGGGGTAAGAATATCTATCAGGATTTTGATAATGAATGCCCAAAACCTCAGAAAAATTGGGAATTTATCTAAATGTGGCAGCTCTTAGTCCCAGAAGATATATTATTCAATCTGTTAAACACCTGCTCGTGTTTATGCAAATGCAGACAGCTTTGCAGTTAAATGTTATTGTGCTAACAAGCCCTTCCGCTAAAACAACTAAGCAGAAATAATATTTGAATAATGCCAACTTTAGTCAAAGCCACATAGAGGTGGATAAATATAAAATGGCAAAACGCTGTCGACCCATTTTCCGATCAAAAGACATTAACACTTACCAATATAAAAATGGATATACTGAGATTTCGTGGAAATAAGTCTTGAAAAGTTAAAACAACCATTAGTTGCATAAAGACATATAAATTTTGTTGCTTTTTAAAGTCAGTTACTCCAATAACCGCTCGTAATTAACGACGCATGGGATTGCAAACTTTTGGTGTTGTAAATGAAATGAAATTTTGTGATAAAAATGTTTTCATATTATTTCTTTCAGTTCAATTTGTTCTTAGGCCTTAGTAGGCTTGAAATTGTGGTACCTTAATATTGAAAATTTTAAATTTATCAGTTGTTATCGAAATTTATTTCAAGTCGCAATTTTATCAGAATGAAAGGTATACATATCTTGAATATGTTCATTTCTAATATTGAAGAGCAACATTGAATATTTCTCTACTGTTTGTGCTGAACAACTTAAGGCCAGGGTTAGACGACGTGACAGATCACGCAAGACCAATTACATAGTCTAACCTTTGTCAAATATAAGGCTACGGTTAGACTAGATGATTGGTTAAAAATGATGTCACATTTGAAAGTATTGCACGTCTAACCACACAAGATCGTTAGCGATGTGACGATCACAAAGAAGTCGTGTTCGATTTCTTCGTGATAATCACATCGCTAATTATCTCGGCTAGTTAGACGTGCAATACTTTCAAATGTGACAGATCACTTTTAACAAATCACCTAGTCTTTACCGTAGCCGTAAGACTCATTGCTACGGATAACCTTTTAAAATGTTTTCGAAGTAGGTAAATATTTTTGGAAAGATCTAGTCGTTCTCTTCTTTAAAAGATGAAATGTAGGATTTGCCTTCGACACGTTATTCTGAAACCTAACATGTTTACAATATTTAAAATCTATTCCTGTTCAAATTCATGTAAGATGTAGGTAGTTTGAAAAATAAATCGATATTATATAGTGAATATGTGCAGATTAAATGTATCATACAAAATGTAGTTAGTTCTGGATACTAAGCAACATTATTTACAAAAAACAACCTGTAATGTCTGTAAATATTAATTTGAAGCAGAAATGTTCCATATAATGCAGCGGCACAGTTTGTGATCCAAAGGACTATATCAAATAAACAGCAAATGATGAGGTAGATTTGAAGTAGCAAAGGGCATGACCTAAAACAGGGGAATAAATACATATATCTATAATTATATGAGCCGAGTGATGATTTCATTTTAGAGAACGTTTTAGTTTGAAGAAAAAATTTGGCGACTAAGTGTTGTGTGCTGCTAAGTGTTCTTTATAGAGCTTAATATCAATAGCCACAAAGCTGTACTTAAAAAGGTTCAGTTTACAAAAGACATTATTGCAAGAACTTTACCAATCGTGATTTTCTATTTATAAACAATATGATGATGATATCTTTACTGAATTCGAAACCAAGATGACGTAAACATTTTTTTATAATATTGAATAAAATTCACAAGTTTAAAACTAATTTCATATATTTAGATACTTAAACATCTTGTTTTTCAAATTATCAACCTGATATAGCAATTAGCAAAATAATTTATGCAATATAATCACAATTACAAAATAGTGATCAAATAAAAAATTTATCACAGAGCAAATTCTAAACAGGATTTTGAAGCTAAGTTAAAATGCTAATCATTGGAAGTTGAGGAGAATCACACATGTAGGCCTATTGGGAGCTTTCTTTCATAGAGAGAAACATCAAGAAATGTTCAAAGAACTTAGTTAATATCAATCAAAAGCTCATAAAAACAAGAGCTATTCCAATTTTTCATTCCTAAAACAAAGCAGATTTCCAAAAAAATCATATTCTCTTTCTTCAATTGTTTACAAATATCAATATGACAATTGTAACAAATTGTCCATTTGAGAAACAAGATGCTATTTTGGGAAACGTATCAAAAAGCATTTAAGCACTGAGGTATTTCAACTCGAAATTAGTAAAGAAAATTTTATAAATATTAAACATAATAATTCCAATATAAGAGAAGCATTATATTTAAAGAAATTAAAACAAAACATTATACTAAACAATTAAATGAATATATTTCAAAATTTCTTTTTTTTATCTTTACTATAAAGTTTATCATCACAAATTTGTAAAAAAAAATGTCCGGGTTATTGAAGGTTAATTTGTTGATATATTTTTCCAACATTTGTTAAAAATTGAACTCCGTAAAAAGTTTAAACTTCCACGAATTATTTGCTTCTGAGGGTAACGGCCGGGCATTTGTAATAATTTGGAAGTTCCGGTAAAGGTTAAGGCTTTTCCAAACAAAAGTAGGGCTGGAAAATCTCTTGGCACACAACACTTTTCCAAAACCCAATTTTTTTAGGAGTTAAATTTTCGGCATCATTCTTATTCTTTTTGGGGTTACATTAATATTGATTTGAATTGCGATGACCCTCGTCGTGCAGTGTTCGCCGCACCACACCGCGTTGCAGAGGAATGAAATTAAGCAAACTTAATCTCAACTAACACTCTCAACCCCCCCCCTTCCCCATATTGAGGCAGTCGCACAATCAATGCATAGGTTGGGATGCTCAGTGCTATGCATGAAGAGGTAAAGTACTAACTTTAGTGTTTGAAGTTATAAGTTTGATTTAGTCGATGTTTTTAACGAAATCTTTGCAGGATTTGCAATCTTATTTAAAGAAATTGTGACTGAAAGAGCGCTATTTTCTGTAACAATAAACATTTACCTGCACATTTTCAAAAGAATCGTTTTGCCAACTGCACCATTCTGCAGAAAACAATATGAAAAGTCCTTTCAACCATTCGACTGTTAAAAATGTAGAATAAAATAAAAGGCGCTAATCACTAGAAGTTCTGTGCCCTCTTATATCCGTCAATCAGCTTTTCGAATTTACTTTTCACAGTAAGAAATGCAGACGATCTTGAATATTCCCAAAGCTATCATTTACTTAGATGACTTAAGCTCATTACAAATTGGGGCGCAAATCGATAAATTTTCTTTTATGCTTAATATAAATAAAAAAAGCGACAAATTAAAAAAATGTCTCATATGGGAATTAACAAGAAATATTATACGTCTATGAAAATTTGAATGTTTGCATTTTGGACTGCTGTAAACTTAATGTAAGTAGAGTTACAGTGGTTTCAAATATTAGGTGAAACATCCCAAACACAAACCAGCCCAAACCAAGCTAATCTGAGATATTTTATAAACATAAGCTGACTTGATCACATATTTCTGCAAGCATTTTTAATTTTTTGAAGCAATGTATATATATATATATATATATATATATATATATATATACTTCATTTACTTCTGATCCCATTCGATCTCCTCATACTAACAAGGGAGTATAAATTTACTATTTCCGATAAAATATCTTACCTGTATTGGGGAGTAGTACGGAATCCCATTTTCAACGCGGACTGTGCCACACCCTTAATTGATCGGGGCGGGTGGCATGCCCCGCCAAGAGCTCTAAGAAACGTGATGATTAAAGTGGAGCAGATAATGCCCCTTTTAACGTAGCTTTGTCAAATGGTGCTTACGCTATTCTCTTTGGCTCATATACACGTACATGTCTGTTATTGCGTTGATGCCAGTGAAATTTGTCTCAGTAACACATCATTTACATGATCACATTGTTTCTTATTTAAAGATGTTTAGAATTTGGAAATCTTCACGTGCTCTTGTGCTTAATCAAAATCTCGCTGGCCAATGCGTGCTGATCTGTACGGAACTTAATTCAATTAATATATACATATTAAAAATGTGTTTACTTGCCCTTTATAGATTTTAGAAGATAGTGTGTTTACATGAAATGGCTTAGCTTAGTGTTAAAAAATTTTCAATATTTTCGTTATACACAATTTTTATTTTTCTGTACATTGCTTATATGTTTTATAGCATTTTATGCATTTAAGTAGATTTGGGACTATTGTATAATAGTCGGTCAATTTTCTACAATGCCGGAACTCAAAGGCGAGTTCACTAGGTCTAATCCTCGGGTTCCGACTCTTGAAGGTTTCCGGTGATTGGTTGGTGGCAAAGTGGATCGCTCTTCCTGAAAGTGCAGTATTATCTACCCAAGGAAGATTTTGATATCTGTTGTTTTCGGAACTGCACGATTTGCCCCATTGGTATAATTTAATCAATAAGATTTAAAAAGTCGGCATAGGTGTATGTCTGTTGCATCCACTGACTCATTAAATGTTGCTTGCTCACTTCAAATGGCTTGCTTAAAATATTTTGACAGTTAAAATGTATCGGTAGTGGGAGCGCTTTCTTACTAAGTCTTATTATAAGCAAATATTAAACTTCCAAATGATTTTACTACTCACAACCATGCCCGCATCTTTGGATCTCAAATTTTAACAGTAACTATTAGTCTATAAAGTGGTTTAAATGAAGTTGCAGGTTGGCAATCGAGCCAATCAAACTCTGACAAGAACTGAATTTTTTTAAGTTTTTTCAAAATACTATCTCTTAGAACTTTGACAGAAATATTCCAAATTTTAATATTACAAACACTTAAAACTTACGGCCCACGATCGGAATCGCAACCCGACCTGTTTAGAACTCTACCTACATGTAAGCAAGGTGATACTAAACTATGTAAATTTAAGAGTTTTCATGTTGCTTTGGAGACGAGAGACCTAATAGAAGAATCTAAAAGAAAAAGAAAGTACTGTTCTAATACTTGAAGTCAGAAATTGTATGATGAATTTATTTATTTTCGTGTTGCTTAGATTAAGTAAAATATATTGTTCGTCACAATTTCGAAAGGTCATCTAAGAAAAATTTAGTGGCATCTCTGTAAAAGCAAATTTGTATAGTTCACCCAAAAATGTCGGCAACTGAACTACATTAGAATTTCGATCTTTTTTAAAATCTTTACACTTAAGCTCAATTCGCGAACCAGAAATAAATCTACCAACCCATTATCAAAGCTCACGGGTCTGGAGCGGGATTAGAAAATTGAGCGCAGAACTGAATCAGTATAGAACCAAGACAAAAATGAGTGGTCTGCAGGTTTCTGGACCAAGGTGTGAAACGCGTCAGTTTTTGGCAAGTTATTCAACAAGGCCTGTCTAACGACGCCCCGACTCGTCTAAGAGTGACCAGAAACCCGATCCGTTCCCCACCATGCCCTAGGCTGCGTTTGTCTTCAAAATATCAAGCAATTTACTAAATATGAGATCTACGATGTTGAAATTTTTCTAACGCTTCGATTGCAAGTAGAAATTGAAGGAATACAATATTTTTCATTAAGCTAGTATTTCATAGATGGATTTCGTATGTCGTAGGCTTGCGATGGGTTAATTTATAATGTCCGTTTAGAACAATTAAGTGCACCTCAAGACAAGCAGAAATCTGATTTTCTATATCAATTAAAGCTTGACTCAAACAGACTTTTACAATCATTTGAAAGATTTATATCTGTTCAATTTATCAGTAAGTACTGTTAAAAAATGATTTACTTCAGGGTTTTTTGCAGTTCCCAATATTGAAACTCAAAACAATGAATAGATGTACGTGTACATGGTAATCAATATTCGACTTTTTTTAAGTTAATAACAAATAAATTTAACTTCATTTAATGGATGTATTTAATACTCGATTAAGAAAAGGCACAAAGCATGCCGCCGTATTTTTTTATATTATATATATATATATATATATATATAATTTGTTGGACTTCCAATTCCTAACTGTAGTCAGACTTATCATTGAGCAGAGCTTCTAACGAGCCGACCCGAGTTTGAGCAAGGTTTTGGATATACAACGACACCAAAACCATCCTTTTTTAAGAATGCAAATTTAATGTACTGCTTGTTAAGTTGATTATGCAAATTTTTTATATTTTTTCATTCAATGTGGGTTTCTTATATTTTAGAAATGTTTGTTAAATAACATGAAGGGCTATGCAAAAAATTCTGAGAGCGCAATATTTTTAAAAAAATATCAAGAAGAAAGGAGCCTCATTGAAGCATTTTAAGTGGCGAGTAGAACTTACTCAAAATTGAAGTGAGCCGAACCGAGACTAGCTTAGATATTTCGGGTCCTTGACAAGAGTGCTTGTAGTCCTGTTGTATGAGTAATGCAGGAATCCATTTTTAAGAATGCCTCCAGTCTTTATTTTGTTAATACTTACATCTGTTTATGAAGAACTTTTGGATAGAATATTTTGTAAATTCTGTTATAAGATTCTCTTTGAAAAAAATCTCAAGTTATATAAAAATGGGAAAGGAAGCTTGCCGTAACTGTTTCCGTCTGTCATTACTCCCGACAAACACACTGTCATTTTGGGACATTAATATAGAATTAATTAAATTTAGATACTAATAACTTAAGGTACAAGAGGATAAAGTTGAGATTTACTTCAATATTGACAACTAATATTCGAAATTTAGTTCCAACTACTTCCGCTAAGAATAATCAAGCCGTGGGCCAACACGTTATTACATAAAATGTATATAAATGCATATGCATATGCAATTATTTTTTTTTTCAAATTTATAGTATTTTTTGAATCAACAAACCAATAGATATGATGTATGAATTTTATAAATATTTAATACTAAAAGGAAATTATATATTTTGTTTTTTTCAACTGAACGTAATTACTAGAATAAATACATGAGTTCAATGAAATCAATGATATCCAGAAAAGTATATGTGGTTCATGGACGTAGGCAAGTACGGATGATAAAGGGAATGAAGTCCTTTGTTGAACGGTTTATGTCATCCCGGTTGACTTTTACCCCCGTGGATAAATCTTTAAAATTTATTTTCAGAAAAAAATTTTCATTGAGGTATTTATCCAAAACACAATCCTAGCAAAATAGATTTGTTAAAAACATAGATTGACATGTGGCTACAATTTAATCTCAAGCACAGTCCAGCCCAATAAACTAAAACCGGTTCCAAATCTGGAACAGTAATTTTAAATTTATCTGCATTTGCCCATTTTATGAATGATTTCTTAGTCAAAATACGCATGGTAGAAACTTATTATAAAATTTGTACAATGAAATTGGTAGCCCATCTTATAGAAAAATCCCAACTAGGTCTCTAATGTGGCTTTGAGATGTAAGCCCATTACCATATGCAATTATTTAAGTAATTTACGATTTGGTAATTGAATTCAATATAACAAATAAAAGCTTTTGGAAATATTGAGAGATTTTGAGATTTCATTAAATCAATTTGTAAGTGCCTTCTGTTGACAATTCAGTCAATATTTTCATCAAAGATATTGAAGATAAATATTTCTGACAATCCAAATAAACCGCCTCTCAGCAGAAAATGGCTAAAGGCAGTTTGAATGAGTGCTCCAATA
Source organism: Hofstenia miamia (assembly GCA_900660155.1). NCBI lineage: Eukaryota > Metazoa > Xenacoelomorpha > Acoela > Hofsteniidae > Hofstenia > Hofstenia miamia. Next base: position 364,320 of record CABFPE010000270.1, on the reverse strand, counting down.
ATAAATGTTAAACTTGTTTATTTTCATTATTAAAGACTTCTAAAATTTGACAAGTGCACAACACTAATTGGAAATAAACAATTTGTTGAAAATGTAAACTATCAAGTCTGCAAGTAAATGATCAAAAGCATATATTTATGCTTTGGTCAGACTGTTCAGGGATAAATTTCTTCACCAGTCAAATTTTGAATAAAAATTCTCAATTGAAAATTCCTTAAACTTTGTGAAGCAATTAGTAACTATGCATAATTGTTAATGTAATTTCAAATATGTTTAACTTTGATGAAAATCATACAAAATACATTAGTAACAACAATAACTTTGAGGATTTACCATGCTTGATTTATGTGTCATTTGCAAAATTAGATTCCTCAATACAATTTTCAATCCGGTAAATATTGATGATTTATAACTACTTAAATTTCCTCCCGCTATATATATATATGTATATATATATATATATATATATATATATATATAGATATAGTGGTTGATGGCATCTTGATATAAGTAAATATGCATAGATTACTTTGACAACAATACTTCGAGCATTGGGAAATAAATATTATTTACAAACATAACCACTAAATCGTAATAATCGAGAAATCTCTGGTATTCCAAAATCGTTTTAGAACATGTGCTTAAACGACAAAACTACACGCTCAAGATTGAATTAGAGAAAGTTTTAATTTATTTATGTTTGAGCAGAAGTCTAGACAGTGCACTACCAACTTTATATATAGGATTGTATTCTGCATACAAAGGCGTAATGAAATCAATGCCACTTGTCAATCACGTTTCTCCCCACCTTGGTGAAATGTTCAATAAGGGCTTTGTAAAGAACGTCATAATTACTTTAATAGTGATGAATAGTGAGCAAAATTCGATTTGATTAATTGAAACGCACGACATAGGGCTTGGAGTGCCTCTATTTTAACTCTTCTTCTTCAATAAGCTCCCAATTTAAGTTACCATTTCAAGAAGTGGTTTGATTATATGTTTCATAAAATTGGTGTTCACGTTGGTGGAATAAGCTTATACTTAAGTATAAGTTAGAATCATTATTTTTAAGGAATGCGCTAATCTGTTTCTATAAGAGGAGTATCCTGATTTCTTCACTGCTAAATTTAAAAAATATTCACTAAATTAGAATTTATACAATTATATGATATATCAAAATTCCAATCTAAAATACCTAAAAATTCATAAAATAAACTTAGGAAGGCTGTGGCAATGTTCTAAATTCTGAATAAATCAAAGCTGTAGAACTACTGGATCCACCAAGCCAACCCAAGCTTTCGTAAAAAACCCAAAAATAGAAAAAACAAGAAAAATTAGATATAACAACTTCCATTTTCATATACATGTAATTGAAACTTTTCAAAATTATAACAAGCACAATCATCATAATAAGAATTTGGATAATTTGGAATGTTTTTACAACTTCCATGCGGCATCTGCAATGAGGCTTTCGATTAAATAGAAAGCGCAGTTGCCATTTTAGTTTTTGCAGTGAACACTGTACACTTGAAAAAATTGTGAATCAACTTAAGAATAAAATTTTCAGATTGCTTTTCATCAAAATTAAATTTTGCTGAGCTGATGAGAAATCAATTAAGAATAAGTTATGGAATGTCAAGCAGGAATTTAAACGATTTAGAATTCTAAACTGGATGAGGTAAAAGAATATATTATATAGAGATTACTAACACACACAAATAGTCTATAAATAATATTAATTATTCAAACATTTACAGTTTTTGGAAGCCTGATGTTGAATATTTAGTAGTTGTTGTTTGTATTTTAAGCCTCGAAGAAAAAAATGGATTCTGCTATGAGTGTCTATATAATTTGGTCAATTATTAATATTGGTTGCTTGTGATCCAAATAAATTAAGTTGTTTATAAGGTACATTCAAAGCTTGGGCTGGAAAAGAATTCAACTCGACGTTTTATATGCAGGAAAAAAAAATTTCAGGCGGTATCGGCAAAGCCGAAAGTATATTAAAATGTGTTTCAAAACCAGACTGTGCAACAAATTCATTTAAATGATATGTATGGATATCTAAATTTTCTCAATTTTCATGAATTTAAACCTTTTTCTAGGAATTCAGATTTCAAAGAAAAAACACCAAAACAGCAGAAATGGGAACAAAATATGATAAATAAAGTTGCATGTTAATTGACTTTGCAGTCAATGTGCCACCTCAGGGATGGTTGAGCGACGTTTTTCAATGCTCTATCATTTTTGCAGGATCAACCTCACATAGTGGACAAAACAGCAAATCAGCTGGTTTTTACAAAATTCAATTCTTTTTAAAATTCATTTTGTAATACATTATTAGTTTTATTATTCACGTTGTTTTTTTATTCACATTTCTCTGTACCTTTACTATTCCAAATATGCATTTGCCGAAGGTTTGAATATTTTTGAAGAAAAACGTTTTCTAGGCCGAAATATATATCCTGTTTATAAGCTTGCTTTCTGGAACTATTTGTTATCTGATAAACATCATATTTATTTTTGAAACAAAACAAATTTCTCTCTTCATGATTCACTAATTGATGTAAAATGTGGAAAGGAATAAAATCATAGTAGTGGGAAATTAATTTTAAACTTTATATGATATCTCCATGAAATTTCACTTTAAATAAAAATTCCAGGACGCAATCGAAACCAATTATGACGTGTGAGAATAAATTCAAATTTACTGGCATTTACCAAAAGTGATTTACATTCTGTTTTATATATTACCATTGTATTCGATTGCTCAGAAATTGAAATCTTACTATCACTTTCAAACAGCTAAAAAAATTTTTATAATGTATATGTAACGATGGCATTCAACTGAGCCTTCGATGAGCCCACTATTGACAAAATCATGTGATCTCAGTTTGATAAATAAATCAATGGCAAAAACGTCATAATTCTCTACAAAATAGTCATGCTGTACACAAATATTTTTTTTCTCAAAATGACATTTCAAATGGCAATAATAGATGGGAGCAGTTCAACGAATTGCACAAGGCGATACTTATTACCCTTATGGGGAATTTTACAATGAAAAAGAGGAAAAGTGTCATAGTTGCCTTCAGATATCAGCTTTTATCGCCCTGATATTAGAAAACTCCATTTTTCAATTGATATTCCATTTCTTAAGAATGATAGATTGCAAACCCCAATGGGTTAATATACATATGCTGATTATATATTTAAGGAAAATATAAAGATTAGTAATATTATAATTACATGTATATTTTCATTGCTTTGCTAGTCACAAATTAATATTAATTTTCAATGTGTGAAGCGAACGTTATTGCCTTAAGTTGTATATTTATTTGTTTCACCAAATGATTAGATTGAAAATTTCAATGGGGTAAAATGGATATGAGATATTTGAAGGTATAATGGGACACTCAGAATCCGGAATAGCTTAGCAATGCTATAAACGTTTTGGGAAAAAATTCAATGGACGGATTGGGAATGAAATTTTCATTGGTAGGTTGAAAATCGACCACATTTTTCAGTATGTGCTTGGTTAATTGACCTTGAGAAGGCGTTGCAATACTTTTGAGCAGAACTGTATTTTTATGTCAATACCCAAACATTATATTTGTCTCAGTCCTATTCCGTCTGATTCGAATTTTCCCAGTACCGTTCTATCACATTCCATTTCCTTAAAATGATCATACTCCATAACCTCAATTTTGAACAAAATTGACAAAAATTAGGAGTAACATTCTGAAATCAATGCTCTAGTTTTTTCACTTATGTATGTATATATATTTAGCGATGTGTATGCCAAAATAAAAAAAATATTGGTTATTTGCACATGACCACTACATGCTAGCCAGTAGTAGGAAAATTATAAGCATTCCTTAGAATTATTATTAATTTTCAGTGACAAAATGCTTATACGTAACAAGCCCAATCGACTACTTGGAGCACACTTGTGCTAAGTACAATATTTATATTTCGAGAAAATGGCCTTTTAGTATTGCAACCGTCACCAAAAATCCCATTTTAGTTCAAACATGTTAAAACATACACATATTATTGAAAAATACCGAAAAACTAATATGCGGATATTAAAGATGGCGCTTCATTTTATAAGAAACATACACAAACTGATTTTCGCCAAAATGCGACTGAGCACATTTGTGCTCCAAGCAGTCGATATAATAGTTCAACCTAGTCTTTGAACCTATACATGTAGATAAATAAATTTAATTAATGTCACCATTATTGAATGACCCCATTTGAAGTATAAAATTTCACACCAACCTTTTCCACCCTTGTACATATATAACAATTTCTCATTTATATATATATATATATATATATATATATATATATATATATAATTTATATATATAATTTACATAATTTCAATTATATATGTATATATATATATATATATTATATATGTATATATTTTAGTGATGAGAAGATTGGTGTACAATTTCTTTCGAGAAATTAAACTTTATCTGTGGTATTTAGTTCAATTTTGACAGATTCGAACTAATTTACCGCTAGTTATTTAACGGAAATCTATAAAACGCCTCTAATAGATAAATTTCATTTTTTAAAGGGAATATACTTTACATAATTAGGAACAAATGTATGCAAGTATGTTACCATTTTAATAGATTTTTGGATTTTTTAATTTTTCGGAAATAGTTATTTTATCATTTCAAAGTGCTATTTGTAACGTATTTGAGCTCAAAATCAGGAATTTTCTATATGTTTGGATAGTTTCAATAGCTTTAAATTTCTTTAGAAAACTTTGAAAAGAATCCCCTTTTTAGATTTTTTGGTATTCATAATTTTATTTTTGTATTTCAGTTGCTTTTTTGTTTTTATATTTAATAAGTCAATTTCGAAGTTTTCTTATTTCCCAAATGGAGTGAAGCATATTTTTGTACTATGGGATTTTGTGCCTCGAATAGGCTATGTATAACTAAATCCCAATTTCAATTATATATATATATATATATATATATATACAATTGATATATATAATTTATATATATAATTTACATAATTTCAATTATATATGTATATATATATATATATATTATATATGTATATATTTTAGTGATGAGAAGATTGGTGTACAATTTCTTTCGAGAAATTAAACTTTATCTGTGGTATTTAGTTCAATTTTGACAGATTCGAACTAATTTACCGCTAGTTATTTAACGGAAATCTATAAAACGCCTCTAATAGATAAATTTCATTATTAGCAAATAAAGCAGCCCCACTTATCTACCTAAATGTAATTGCTCAGACGTCCATAAGTAAACTGCAATTCACGCCGCTTTTAGATTATTTCAAAGGAAACCGCCAGAAATTTGGCAGAAAATTGAATATTTAACGGTATCGAAAATCGAATTCTAAAATGACTTAGTGGAAGTTGTCTTTTGGGAATTAATGTCTTCTAATTTAAATCAAATAACACAGTCCCTTTCAGCCGAATAATTCCAATCTTCTCTACCATTGAGCGTAGAAGAGAACTCAGGAAATATTACGGTGAAGTTGACCATAAAATATATTGCTTCTGTATCCATCATGTCGCATTGAAAATACACATATGCCCAATATCGACTATGAAAATTGAATAATATTTAGCTTACCATTGAAATCGGTTCAGAATTTTAATTGAGAATCTAATATGTTCCGGAACAATGTAAGCTGATATTTGATCCGATGCAAACTGAAAAATGATTTTTCCGAGTGAAATAACATACATTATATATTTCCGGAATTTCGCAGATATTCTAGCTGATGCCGGTCATTTTTTAATAGGCTTCTCAGAATCTCAAGGAAATTGTCACCACAACAGAAATGGCTTTCCATATAAAGAAAGAATGGTTGCATCAATTTGGCTTGGATTTACTAAAAAGGTGGTATAATTTTCCAAAAACGCATTTTTTAAATATATTTTCCAACTAAAAGCAAAACTAATGTCAGCCCAGTGCTGACTTTTGGTGGAATTTTTGGTTTTCAATTGTTTCTATTGAGATAAGCCTATTTCAATAATTTAGTTGCTTTAGTTGTACGGGTCAAAACAGTTCGAATAAGCCTAATTGAAACAAGTAAAACTAATAAACTTTTAACTATGTTCTTTTGTTATTTTGGCATTTGTGCTGGAATTGACTAATAAACTAAGAGTTAGAAATAAAGTCAATGTGTTGAAAAGGGATCACCAATAAATTTCATGGGGCGAAAATGGACTTAAAAATGTCATCATGGGCAAAAAACAGACCTGAAATAGTATTTGACAGTTGAACAAAAATTTGGACTGTCTCTGATCTTTGTACTGAATCCATAGTATAAGATGGTCCTTGTTCTTAAACATTTACCAAAAACATGTTTTGAAGAGGGCTTAGCCATCACCTACTGATTAAATATGGCTGGACCCTAGTTCTAGTTGTTGTGACTTTTGGAGATAGTCCCAAATGTTTTGAAAGTGTTATATCAGTATTTTGCAATTTAAAATGTCACTAAATTTAACAATATATCGATATCGTCACGGTTGTCAATCATCTTAATCCAGGAAATATAATTGAACAAAAGTTCATACATTTAGATCAGAACTAAATTTTTTATTAAAAATGTGATTGCTAACTGAATCCAAGTTCTGATAAATGACAGTTACGATTTTCTCAGTGGACGTATATTTACTGCTCGATTACGTGATCTAAATTTCCTGAAAACAAATTATATTGTAAGTCTCTAATTTTAAATATCCGTTTATTGTGATAGGTAAATATTGTGATGTGTTCTGTCTTAGGAATCAATGCATTTATTTCTTTAGAAAAAATTGAGATTCTTGTACATGTATATTTGTTTTAGTTTAATCCTGCATAATCTTTAGAATGGGTTCTATTCCTTATTAATACTATTATGAAAGTAAATCATAGCATAATGTGCACTTTTTCATTATATTTGACCATACATCCAGTCAAGCACATTTTATATTAATCAATTTAAAGGTATGGGCAAGGCCACTAACAACAATGTCACATGGCATATTTTATCGACTTTTGCAAGAGATGTCACACCTTAATACGATTGGATTATGTAAAATTTTGTGAACCTGTGTCAGAGTGACATGTGGCTTTAGCTTGTCATTTTGAATTTCTTTGAATCAGAAATTCTTTAATTCTTGAAGATTTACCCCTTTTGTTACTTGGTACAACATTTTTTCAGGCAAACACTTCTATCCAAGTGATACATACATGTATAAATCATTACTATCTATGACTCAATAAACTTTTGAAAATGTATTCTTATTATCTAAAAAAATTATTAAGAAAACTGGCAAATATTAAAAACATTTTAAATTTGTAGCCGCAGCTACTGGAATCATCTGCCATTATAAGAAATAGCATTAATAGGGCAATGATATGTATTTCAATTATATCACGTTTAATAGTTTGATTTCAATTTAGTTAGAGTTTCATCAGACATATATGAATGCATGTGAAGTTTCCAATATCAAAGATATAAGTTGTCCAGTATTCGCTGATAATTCAGCAGCGGAAACTTTCTGATAAATTCAAAACCATAATAAAAAACAGATTTGCTTACAAGCTCAACCTCATTTTCACCTTAATCTGTTCTTGAAAAAATGAGCAATAAATTGTCTTTAGGATACATTTTGTTGTATTTTGTTAAAATGATATCCAAGATAAAATAATTAATTATGTTATTTGATGGTTTCAATGCAGAAACAATATTTATATTTACTAAGCCCAGCATGAAGTAGTTAATTACAGTTTACTAATATATTATTTCAGAAAGGATTGGAACAGCTGACGAAAGACCACCCTTAAATATAAACATTTCTCAACATTTACTAGTTACAGGGAAATTCTCAAATGAATGGATCAAATATTTGATTGTTGAAGCAGAATATCTTAGTTAATAAATTTCTTTTCATTATGCAATGTATTAAGTTAGAAGTTGTGTGTTTAATAATTAAATTAATATATGTTTCTATCTATCTATATAAAATTCTCACAATCAATAGTTTACCCAAATCAAACATAATTAGTGGTCAAATCCAATATTTCCCTGAAATCCTGTTTAACAAAAACAGATTAAATTTTGAGTGCCAAAATTAATATTAAATTTCTGTACTGACCAAATACTACGAATATTAGAAAATAATCAAATATTTGCATTAAACTTTAAATATTTTCTTGCAAACCCTAGCGTAAAATTTTTTATTTCATCTTTAATGAAAAATTAGAAGTAGACTGCTATCAAGTGAAAAATTGCTAAGGCCAACATTTTCACTTTTTAATAAATTTTTAAATTTAGCAAATTTATAGATTATCAATATATATATATATAATTAATTATGTCAATCGACTTTTAAACTTTATTGAAAAAAATTAAGAAAATTAAGTTAATATTAATTGTTTACTGAATTTTTATAGATTGCCAAGTTTTATTTATAAAAATTGATTTTAATTTAAAGAAAATTAATCAAAAACGAATTTTTTATCAATCTGCTTTTTAAAATTTAAAAGCGGTGGTTGCTAGAAAAATTAAATATTCTGCACTAAAGAGCTAAAAATCAGGTTTTCATAAATTTCAGTGCCAATGTCGCTTTCGAGTACTTTGTTCATACTACCATATATCACACAATATGCTATAAAAAGAATTTGTTCATCATTGTTTGGCTAAAGTTCATTTTAATAATTTAATTAATAATGCAAATTGATTTCATGATTAATTGCTAATCACATTTTAAATGTTTTCTATTTGAGCAAAATATTCAAGAAATTTTGCTTTCAACTTGTTGCTAATATATTTACGTATGGTAAGAGAATTCCTCTTTTATGCAATATTATAAATTGCATCATTGCACAATTGAAGTAGTGTTGTTATAACACCAATAGACAAATTGGTTGTTGAAATGATATTAATATATTTAGAATCTCCATGTAATGATTAAATTTGACATTATTTTACTATTAAAATTTATCAAAGATTTATTAATTGTTTATGAATATTTTGTGCGAAGACAACTGTACTCATAAAATATGGCTTCTGTCTCTGTACACTTCATTTATCAAAAGACGAAGCAGGTCAATATTATCAAGAAATGTAACACTATTTAACATCATTCTTGAGAAAATTTTTTTTAATTTTTATGGATTATTAGCAACATCATACTAAAAAATACTTCTCATGCAAGAAACTGTATCAAACTTAACTAATCAAATTTCAAAATATACTCGATTAAAACCAGCTTACTCGTCAAAATAATTTTCAACAGCTTGCAAATTATGCAGCATTATCGATTTAGATAAAAGGCCAAGTAAAACAAACTTTAAAAAACTACTGAAATTAACTCTTATTAAATCATAAAACTTAGTAACATGTCTTTCTCAAATGTTATACCCTAAAAACAACATTCACACGCCAATGTACAACACACTTTGTAAGTTTTTGTTAAATATATGTTATTTTTATTAAATATTCACTAAAACCTTTTTGTTGTTGCCATTTATGCGATGTTTTTTCCCTTTTATGTACTGAGCTATGTCTCAAAATAACGATATCTATATACAGCACAATTGCATAACGAGGGTTGACTTTGGTATTATAAAATATTTATAAAAAATATATCCCAGTTTTTTTTAGAAATGTTCACTAAACATTAAATTTAACAATCAAGGAAAATTTGTTTCTATGATATGCAAGGTTGCAACCGATCAGGAAATAGAATGGATCAATCTGATACATGGTTTTCGACTGGATATAGATCAGAAAATTTATTGCATGGATATCCCTGGATCATTGTACATCCAAAACAATGACTGGCAGATAAATTCATTTTCATGGTAAATGCTTAAGTAAAATAGCTCAAATAAACAATGAAAATAAATTCAAAACATTTTGTTGAACAAATGTAATTCTTTCGGTAAGAGCATTTCATTAGTGGCTCATAAAATCACAAAAAAATGCGAACACAGCACCATATTTAAATTTTTTTGACAGATTTTTTGCAAAAGCGCAATTTCCATTAGCAAAAAATTGATTTCATAATTTTTTTGAGCTTATATATATATATAAATTTCAGTATGTGAGTTTTATCAATCTACTGTACAGTATCGGAAAAAATGTTTCGGACAGTTTAGCAACAGAATTAATTATATTGCAAAAAATTACATTTTTAGGACAACATCTGATATTAATTGTGTTTTAAAGAAGTTTCTTTGCCTTAAAAATAAAATAGATTAATGGTATACTAAATATTTTATAACAATAACCAATATAACAGGGAAAAAATGTTTCGGGCACTTTAAATGTATGAATGAATATTACTAACAATGATTAAAAATTTCCAATAATAAATGGGTACATTACAAAATGTAGTGAATATACAACACTTTAAAGATTATTTGAATGAATTTGAAGCGTCCTTTAATACTTGTTTGGATATCTTTTTGCCTTGATAACTGTATCAAACCTATTTGGCAAAGATTTATACAAAGAATCAATGTATTCGTTGAAAATCATATAAAATTCCTCTTGAGTGAATTTCCATGTCAGCTGCTGAAATAGGCATCTTCCTTAAAACAAGTCTTTTTAGTTGCATCCACAAATTTTCCAAAATATTTAAACCAGGGAATTGTGCTGACCATGAGTCCAGCAAAACGATTCCAGATTCTTCCATGAAGAGCATTGTTTGGCGACTGGTATGGCATGGCGCCCCATCTTGCTGGTAAATATCATCCAAATCAAGCAAAGGCAACAAGTTATTTTGCAAAATCATGCAATATTGCCGACTTTTTAAAGTTCAGTCAACTTTAGCAATAATTCGCTTGCCACTTGACCAAATAGCTGCCCAAACCATTACTGACTGACCAACATACTTAGAAGTTTTGAGTGTATATCGAGGTTCCACACGATTCTTTGTTCCTTTTGGTCGTCTCACATTTTTGAGTGTATATCGAGGTTCCACCGGAACAATGTAAGCTGATATTTGATCCGATGCAAACTGAAAAATGATTTTTCCGAGTGAAATAACATACATTATATATTTCCGGAATTTCGCAGATATTCTAGCTGATGCCGGTCATTTTTTAATAGGCTTCTCAGAATCTCAAGGAAATTGTCACCACAACAGAAATGGCTTTCCATATAAAGAAAGAATGGTTGCATCAATTTGGCTTGGATTTACTAAAAAGGTGGTATAATTTTCCAAAAACGCATTTTTTAAATATATTTTCCAACTAAAAGCAAAACTAATGTCAGCCCAGTGCTGACTTTTGGTGGAATTTTTGGTTTTCAATTGTTTCTATTGAGATAAGCCTATTTCAATAATTTAGTTGCTTTAGTTGTACGGGTCAAAACAGTTCGAATAAGCCTAATTGAAACAAGTAAAACTAATAAACTTTTAACTATGTTCTTTTGTTATTTTGGCATTTGTGCTGGAATTGACTAATAAACTAAGAGTTAGAAATAAAGTCAATGTGTTGAAAAGGGATCACCAATAAATTTCATGGGGCGAAAATGGACTTAAAAATGTCATCATGGGCAAAAAACAGACCTGAAATAGTATTTGACAGTTGAACAAAAATTTGGACTGTCTCTGATCTTTGTACTGAATCCATAGTATAAGATGGTCCTTGTTCTTAAACATTTACCAAAAACATGTTTTGAAGAGGGCTTAGCCATCACCTACTGATTAAATATGGCTGGACCCTAGTTCTAGTTGTTGTGACTTTTGGAGATAGTCCCAAATGTTTTGAAAGTGTTATATCAGTATTTTGCAATTTAAAATGTCACTAAATTTAACAATATATCGATATCGTCACGGTTGTCAATCATCTTAATCCAGGAAATATAATTGAACAAAAGTTCATACATTTAGATCAGAACTAAATTTTTTATTAAAAATGTGATTGCTAACTGAATCCAAGTTCTGATAAATGACAGTTACGATTTTCTCAGTGGACGTATATTTACTGCTCGATTACGTGATCTAAATTTCCTGAAAACAAATTATATTGTAAGTCTCTAATTTTAAATATCCGTTTATTGTGATAGGTAAATATTGTGATGTGTTCTGTCTTAGGAATCAATGCATTTATTTCTTTAGAAAAAATTGAGATTCTTGTACATGTATATTTGTTTTAGTTTAATCCTGCATAATCTTTAGAATGGGTTCTATTCCTTATTAATACTATTATGAAAGTAAATCATAGCATAATGTGCACTTTTTCATTATATTTGACCATACATCCAGTCAAGCACATTTTATATTAATCAATTTAAAGGTATGGGCAAGGCCACTAACAACAATGTCACATGGCATATTTTATCGACTTTTGCAAGAGATGTCACACCTTAATACGATTGGATTATGTAAAATTTTGTGAACCTGTGTCAGAGTGACATGTGGCTTTAGCTTGTCATTTTGAATTTCTTTGAATCAGAAATTCTTTAATTCTTGAAGATTTACCCCTTTTGTTACTTGGTACAACATTTTTTCAGGCAAACACTTCTATCCAAGTGATACATACATGTATAAATCATTACTATCTATGACTCAATAAACTTTTGAAAATGTATTCTTATTATCTAAAAAAATTATTAAGAAAACTGGCAAATATTAAAAACATTTTAAATTTGTAGCCGCAGCTACTGGAATCATCTGCCATTATAAGAAATAGCATTAATAGGGCAATGATATGTATTTCAATTATATCACGTTTAATAGTTTGATTTCAATTTAGTTAGAGTTTCATCAGACATATATGAATGCATGTGAAGTTTCCAATATCAAAGATATAAGTTGTCCAGTATTCGCTGATAATTCAGCAGCGGAAACTTTCTGATAAATTCAAAACCATAATAAAAAACAGATTTGCTTACAAGCTCAACCTCATTTTCACCTTAATCTGTTCTTGAAAAAATGAGCAATAAATTGTCTTTAGGATACATTTTGTTGTATTTTGTTAAAATGATATCCAAGATAAAATAATTAATTATGTTATTTGATGGTTTCAATGCAGAAACAATATTTATATTTACTAAGCCCAGCATGAAGTAGTTAATTACAGTTTACTAATATATTATTTCAGAAAGGATTGGAACAGCTGACGAAAGACCACCCTTAAATATAAACATTTCTCAACATTTACTAGTTACAGGGAAATTCTCAAATGAATGGATCAAATATTTGATTGTTGAAGCAGAATATCTTAGTTAATAAATTTCTTTTCATTATGCAATGTATTAAGTTAGAAGTTGTGTGTTTAATAATTAAATTAATATATGTTTCTATCTATCTATATAAAATTCTCACAATCAATAGTTTACCCAAATCAAACATAATTAGTGGTCAAATCCAATATTTCCCTGAAATCCTGTTTAACAAAAACAGATTAAATTTTGAGTGCCAAAATTAATATTAAATTTCTGTACTGACCAAATACTACGAATATTAGAAAATAATCAAATATTTGCATTAAACTTTAAATATTTTCTTGCAAACCCTAGCGTAAAATTTTTTATTTCATCTTTAATGAAAAATTAGAAGTAGACTGCTATCAAGTGAAAAATTGCTAAGGCCAACATTTTCACTTTTTAATAAATTTTTAAATTTAGCAAATTTATAGATTATCAATATATATATATATAATTAATTATGTCAATCGACTTTTAAACTTTATTGAAAAAAATTAAGAAAATTAAGTTAATATTAATTGTTTACTGAATTTTTATAGATTGCCAAGTTTTATTTATAAAAATTGATTTTAATTTAAAGAAAATTAATCAAAAACGAATTTTTTATCAATCTGCTTTTTAAAATTTAAAAGCGGTGGTTGCTAGAAAAATTAAATATTCTGCACTAAAGAGCTAAAAATCAGGTTTTCATAAATTTCAGTGCCAATGTCGCTTTCGAGTACTTTGTTCATACTACCATATATCACACAATATGCTATAAAAAGAATTTGTTCATCATTGTTTGGCTAAAGTTCATTTTAATAATTTAATTAATAATGCAAATTGATTTCATGATTAATTGCTAATCACATTTTAAATGTTTTCTATTTGAGCAAAATATTCAAGAAATTTTGCTTTCAACTTGTTGCTAATATATTTACGTATGGTAAGAGAATTCCTCTTTTATGCAATATTATAAATTGCATCATTGCACAATTGAAGTAGTGTTGTTATAACACCAATAGACAAATTGGTTGTTGAAATGATATTAATATATTTAGAATCTCCATGTAATGATTAAATTTGACATTATTTTACTATTAAAATTTATCAAAGATTTATTAATTGTTTATGAATATTTTGTGCGAAGACAACTGTACTCATAAAATATGGCTTCTGTCTCTGTACACATTATTTTACTATTAAAAAAGCAGGTCAATATTATCAAGAAATGTAACACTATTTAACATCATTCTTGAGAAAATTTTTTTTAATTTTTATGGATTATTAGCAACATCATACTAAAAAATACTTCTCATGCAAGAAACTGTATCAAACTTAACTAATCAAATTTCAAAATATACTCGATTAAAACCAGCTTACTCGTCAAAATAATTTTCAACAGCTTGCAAATTATGCAGCATTATCGATTTAGATAAAAGGCCAAGTAAAACAAACTTTAAAAAACTACTGAAATTAACTCTTATTAAATCATAAAACTTAGTAACATGTCTTTCTCAAATGTTATACCCTAAAAACAACATTCACACGCCAATGTACAACACACTTTGTAAGTTTTTGTTAAATATATGTTATTTTTACTTAGTAACATGTCTTTCTCAAATGTTATACCCTAAAAACCGATGTTTTTTCCCTTTTATGTACTGAGCTATGTCTCAAAATAACGATATCTATATACAGCACAATTGCATAACGAGGGTTGACTTTGGTATTATAAAATATTTATAAAAAATATATCCCAGTTTTTTTTAGAAATGTTCACTAAACATTAAATTTAACAATCAAGGAAAATTTGTTTCTATGATATGCAAGGTTGCAACCGATCAGGAAATAGAATGGATCAATCTGATACATGGTTTTCGACTGGATATAGATCAGAAAATTTATTGCATGGATATCCCTGGATCATTGTACATCCAAAACAATGACTGGCAGATAAATTCATTTTCATGGTAAATGCTTAAGTAAAATAGCTCAAATAAACAATGAAAATAAATTCAAAACATTTTGTTGAACAAATGTAATTCTTTCGGTAAGAGCATTTCATTAGTGGCTCATAAAATCACAAAAAAATGCGAACACAGCACCATATTTAAATTTTTTTGACAGATTTTTTGCAAAAGCGCAATTTCCATTAGCAAAAAATTGATTTCATAATTTTTTTGAGCTTATATATATATATAAATTTCAGTATGTGAGTTTTATCAATCTACTGTACAGTATCGGAAAAAATGTTTCGGACAGTTTAGCAACAGAATTAATTATATTGCAAAAAATTACATTTTTAGGACAACATCTGATATTAATTGTGTTTTAAAGAAGTTTCTTTGCCTTAAAAATAAAATAGATTAATGGTATACTAAATATTTTATAACAATAACCAATATAACAGGGAAAAAATGTTTCGGGCACTTTAAATGTATGAATGAATATTACTAACAATGATTAAAAATTTCCAATAATAAATGGGTACATTACAAAATGTAGTGAATATACAACACTTTAAAAGTTATTTGTATGAATTTGAAGCGTCCTTTAATACTTGTTTGGATATCCTTTTGCCTTGATAACTGTATCAACCCTATTTGGCAAAGATTTATACAAAGAATCAATGTATTCGTTGAAAATCATATAAAATTCCTCTTGAGTGAATTTCCATGTCAGCTGCTGAAATAGGCATCTTCCTTAAAACAAGTCTTTTTAGTTGCATCCACAAATTTTCCAAAATATTTAAACCAGGGAATTGTGCTGACCATGAGTCCAGCAAAACGATTCCAGATTCTTCCATGAAGAGCAGATTGTGCTGGCCATGAGTCCAGCAAAACGATTCCAGATTCTTCCATGAAGAGCATTGTTTGGCGACTGGTATGGCATGGCGCCCCATCTTGCTGGTAAATATCATCCAAATCAAGCAAAGGCAACAAGTTATTTTGCAAAATCATGCAATATTGCCGACTTTGGCGACTGGTATGGCATGGCGCCCCATCTTGCTGGTAAATATCATCCAAATCAAGCAAAGGCAACAAGTTATTTTGCAAAATCATGCAATATTGCCGACTTTTTAAAGTTCAGTCAACTTTAGCAATAATTCGCTTGCCAC
>CABFPE010000270.1:322246-347002 GCA_900660155.1 Hofstenia miamia | reverse complement strand
TGCCCGAAGCATTATTTCCCTATCAAAAGTGGTTGTCAAAATTTAATTGCAGCATCCTGTGGTTAATTTTGATCAAAACAATAACAAACAATATCCAACACATGTAGAAATCGATACCTATTATTTCTGAAAACATCTTTCATATGAATGAAAAATTTCAATGTCAAAATCTTGTATTTATATCTTCATATGTAGCTGCCCGAAACATTATTTCCGATACTGTATATATCACAAACAAAGCAGAACGGTTATCGAATGTTGGTGAAGTAACTAAGAAAAGAAAGAAAAATATTTTTATATTAAATAAATTGAAGACTTTTAAAGTTTGCTTTAGAAGAGTATATAATACGATTGTGTACTTATGCAGGAGATTTCAAAAAGTTATAATACACTGTACGATGTTAAGCAAATCAAANTCATATGTAGCTGCCCGAAACATTATTTCCCTATCAAAAGTGGTTGTCAAAATTTAATTGCAGCATCCTGTGGTTAATTTTGATCAAAACAATAACNGTTAGACTTGGCCAGCTTAATAAGTCGTCTGTTACTCTTTGGTGTCGTTTTGGGAGGACGTCCGCTACTCTTTTTTGGAGTTATCGTTTTTTCATCTTTATAGCGTTTTATAATGTCACTTACTGAACTCTTTGGGGGACCCACTAACGCTGCAATTTCACGAATAGATTTTCCTCGAGGTGCATTCTTACTATTAAGGCTCTGATGACTTCAGGTATGTGTTGGGCATCATAAATCCAAGAACTAAGATGAGAAACAAACAGAAACAAACGAATTTCAAAAGTTATTAATAATATAATGACATTTCAAAACACAACAGATGTTAATGAATGGGTAAATTATAGTGCCCGAAGCATTATTTCCCTATCAAAAGTGGTTGTCAAAATTTAATTGCAGCATCCTGTGGTTAATTTTGATCAAAACAATAATAAACAATATCAACACATGTAGAAATCGATACCTATTATTTCTGAAAACATCTTTCATATGAATGAAAAATTTCAATGTCAAAATCTTGTATTTATATCTTCATATGTAGCTGCCCGAAACATTATTTCCGATACTGTATATATCACAAANTATATATATATATATATATATATATATATATATATATATATATACATAATAGAGCCAAAAGTAGGAAATGCTCATGTATTTCAAAGCGTTTAGACATATCAAGAATTTTCAAAAAAATCGCCAGATGTGCTTAAGACACTATCTTTTTTCAAATATTAAATAAGTCTATATACAGACAGTCATTCATTTTCAAATCTATTTGTTTTCCGATTGCTTTGGGCTTATTCATGAAAAGCTTATCAAATATTTTTTTTTATTCATTTCATCATGCATAATTAATATTTTAAAATTACTTTCTATGTTAAGAAAAACTTGCAAGTATTCTTCTATCCTTATTGTTAGATTCTGACTGAATTCTTTCATGTATAATTAAATTTTATCTTCTCAATTGTAAATTTAGACAGCTTGAAATACCAAATTAAAAAATATTTAATCGTTGGAGACGAAAATATATTCCGTTCTATGTAGAACAAGTTTTAGATGATAAGGAAAATCTGCATTTACCTGCTTCTTTAAAGTATTTATGTTCGTTTTAGTATAAGCCAATAAAGCTATAATTATAATCTTTTAAACTTTGGATATGTTTTCTTTAAATAACTATAGATTACATGAATCGACTCTCATCTCAAATTGAATAATGACTCTAACATATAAGTAGAACTATATGCCAAAGCCATAAAATATTCAACTATTATTATTAAAAATAATTTTTTTCGAAAACAATTAATTTGCTAAAAGGGATTTCTTTTATTAAATTTTGGTCTTATCGTTTTGATAAATATTTGAAGCATTTTTTGAATTTGAACGCCAATTTTGTATTTTTTGTACTTTATAAAGCTCTTTCAGCAAAGATAGGTAAAAGATTCTGCATCTCTACACCATAAGCAGCAGACTTCATATACTAAATATGTTGAAAAATATATAAAATGGAAGGAAATTATAGTAAAAACAAAGTCATGGATTATTTTATTGTTTAAATGTAAAAAGTTACACGAGTAAATATTATTCGTGGTCAATAAAAGTAAAACGATTGCCTTTTTTATAATATAAAATCAATATATTTTGAATTGAGATTTACTATAATAATAAAAAATATGTGCACGTCATGTCATAGAATGATTTCTACTTGCACACTACTGAAGAATGGGATAATAGTAATTTACGAATAAAATATTGTGTAGTGACTTACGCGTGAAGATCAGACGAGTCTATGGAATCGTATCTTTGTCTGTACGACTGCACGTCATCCATGTGACTATTGTGCATTAATAAGACAGAGGCACTATTCATTTGCTTGATTATAAACAGTGGCCAATTTCCATTTCAAACAGTCACTTGTAACACTCTAAACGTTCTTGTTTAGTTTATATTACAGAGTCGCAATTCAGCTATGTATTTCCGTCGCAGAAATTTAGGCGAAATTGATGTTTTCCACAAATTCCTTAATATACCTTTTGCGCAACTTATATACTTTTATTTCAATTTAAATTGCCCGCTCAACTTGCAATTGGATGGAATTTCCCGGCTTCTTTTATTACCGTAATAATTAACTCTATCAGTCAGACGTCTTCCCGGAACTGTTAGATTTGAACCAGCTTTATTCTTATTTCCAAATATTTATAGTAAGGGACGTTTCGTCCTCTAACTATCTAATTACGCGCGGGATTTTCGAAGAGTGAGAAAAGCCCGTGGGAGAAATTAGAAAAACTTTGATTAGTTTCAAAGACGTAGAATATATTGATGTTTAATTCTCTTTTAATGTTATATCTCCGTCTGGATTTCTCTGATCTTTGAAGAAATCTGTTGCATTTATTTCGCGAATTATTTCGAAAAGTTCCACGCTCTGTAATATATCTCTTAAAAATTAACTAACCAGGCATTTTTGCTTGGATATTAAAGCTGTAATGCAACTTCTGAATATTATTTCAGGTAAGTAATACAATTTCAAAGCAAGGCCTTATAGAATTGGTCCACTCCTCCATCAAAAAATTAAGCTTGTATTTTCCTTAAAATTTCAATACAGCAATCTTAGTGAAACTAATAATAGTGATAGCTCTACTAGTCCCAGTGTCATGAATTGGGTTGTGGGAATAAATATTTCAATGGAACTGCGACTATCATCTGACTAAGGCAATGAATGAAGAATTTAGGTATTTGTCCCAATTCAACTTTTGATTATTAATTAGGCTCATAATCCCGTAAAAAATTATCTAAATATCTGTTTTTTCATTTGATGTATGGTTCTCTTTTTCAACCGAGTATATACTTCCAATTTTTGCTAAAATTTATTGTTAGGGTGAAAAATTACATTGGATAAGCTAGAAGTTAATCTTAAAGAATTCCATCATTTGCAACTGTTATAGCCAATATCCGATTTATTTCCGGCAAAAATCCGCAAATTTTGAAATTCGAGAACGTCATAAAAATGATATCATCACATAGCTGGACATTCTAAGTTACTCGTGCTGATACGGAAAAAAATTTGTGCAAGTTTCTTTTAATATCATAATTCAATCCTGAAAAATGGAATCCAAGAATCAACAGACCCAATAAAGGGTTAGATTTTGATTATTACATACAATTATTTTCCAACAAAAATTATTTGAGTGAAATGATCAAAAGCTAAATTTGCTATTTTTGCTGTTATTTAAACACACAATCTTTTCCGGAAGAATAAGAGGACCTGTTAGAGGTAAATGTATTAAAAATATGTGAAGAAATCTGTGGAGTGGGTAAAATTCATTTAGAAGATGAATGCAGCAAGCAACGGTTAGCATCAGTGGATGGTATGACAATTTTTACGAAAGAATAGGAAACATCATTGAAAACCAAACTAAATTGTATGTCCGACAACGGGATTCCCTTGACCTATATTAATGCAAAACAGGTTGAGTGCCATTTCGCAGCTTGTCTTCATTGATGCAAAACACAGGTGCAATAGCAAAAACTGAAGTATTGGAAAGCAGCTGGAGAAGAACAACTCAAAATGCAAATGTAAAGCTTCCTACTAATTGCACAAAATGGGTAGGACAGTTTTAGCATAACTCAGTGCACAATGCGTCGATTCGATTAGTTTTATGTGTATTATCTAATAATTAATGTGGTGTTATTTATCCCTTTATAATTTTCTGGGTGAATTTTACCAGAATCGCCGTTGTATCCTCCAATGGGGATATTTTTCCCAAATATAAGCCCAGTCTCAAGTAAATATTTGTACGAAGAGATGAAGAAATTTTTCAGTTAACAAAGCCAAGACAAAACCTACATTTATAAGCAAGAATGACAGCTTGGCCAAGAAATTATATATATTGTGATAGCCTGAATTCATAATGATGCAACAAATATTGAGTGTTCTGTCCCAAGGCTCTACCATGCTCCTGCTATGATGTCTCCTTTCATTGTAAAATATAATTTCAGAGAATCTAAGAGATATTTTTGTATCCATTTTAGTCCTTTAAACTTTGTCTGCCTGTAATGTGGATTGTGCAAGTATTTGCAATTGTGTTTAAGACTTTTAGTTGAAACTCAGAGGCAATATAGTTTCATATCATGCAAATTTGAGATGAATACTCCCATGTTGACTTGTACATCAATAACTTTAAACGCCAAATATGCACGCACTTTATAAGAACTATACGCAGTTGCAAGGACTTAACAGCAGCGTTCTTTGCAGCGGTAATGTTTAGTAAAGCAATTCTCGTGAATATTGCAAAATGGAGACTAATTTGAATTTTATCATGAAAATGCATAGGTTTAGTAGTAACATCGCATTTAATGAATAAAATTTTTAAAATAATAACAAGTTTTAATATAAGTTCTTCAATGGAAAATCATCATTTCATATCGTAAAACATTGCGTTATTATCTTAGAACATACATCTGTAAATCACATTTAAAGAAATCAACGACTTGCAACGACCTTAAAGATGCGTTTTAGTGCTTAATGTACTTTTAAAATTACTGAAGCACTCGTTCGCATCGTCTGGAATATAAATTGTAAATTCAAATTAGTACAAAATTTGACTAACCAAATGAAATTTGAAAATATTAGAAACATCTATTTTATCATTTAAAAAAAACATTCAACACTGATGTTTATTCCACTGTTCCTCTTTGGCATTGAGTGACAGAAGCATGGTATACATGTACAAATCATACTTAATATAAGTTGATTAAATAGTGCAAATCAATGAATGCTTGAATTTTCTTAAAAAATAAATAAATATTGTATTTTGATCAATTTCTCACCATCTTCACCAGAAGAGGACATTTAGATCCCTGTAGAATGAGAACAATACATGAT
This sequence comes from Hofstenia miamia, assembly GCA_900660155.1. NCBI lineage: Eukaryota > Metazoa > Xenacoelomorpha > Acoela > Hofsteniidae > Hofstenia > Hofstenia miamia. Next base: position 341,607 of record CABFPE010000270.1, on the reverse strand, counting down.
ATTTTGAAACTGTGATTCTTGGAAACCCTTAGTTTTTCATTTAGGAATAAAATTCCATTTTATAATATTTTGGATCTAAGTTGTTTACATATAATACAAGGCATTTAATTGAATGAGGTCTTACTTTTCTCTTTCTGACTGTAAGGAGTAAATCAGAGTCGCGCAAAAATGGATAAATTTTCTATGTTATTGCAAAACCCTTTAGAACATATCTTAATCTTAAGTAGTTGATAAAATATTGGAAATGGTGCATAGTAATTTTGAGTAAAAAAACTATGAATGTACTGGAAGGGGCTGCAAAGAATATAGATTTGTGCGCAATATGTTACAAATATGTACATATGCATTTCTAGCACAAAGGAATATTGTTTCTTCTACGTGTGTAACTGCTTTTGCATTTAATTAACATTGCCACATATTTATGTTGCTACTTTTATTTAGTGTAAATCACATCAAAGTATGGGGCCAGGGCTGCGGCCGGTTCAATACATAAATACTAAGTAATTTGAAATCTAAATTTCCACAAGCTGAAAATATAAAATGCAGTGTTATAAAGGAATAATGTTTTAATGTTTATGTGTACTATTATAGCATTAGAAACCAAGAACAGTATGTGATCATTTGCGTATCCAGTATTAATTTTCTTTGGCAAAAACTATATTTGTTAAGAAAATTAAGAATTAAAAGAAAGCAGTAAAATTCATTTCAATGATCTATTTTTGCAATAATTCGAATGTTTTTGGATGTTTCAGCGTACTTTTGATCATTCAGTTTATTAACCGAGATCCTTGTACGAGATGAATGTTCACAAATAAATAATTCATCTTATGTCAAGCAATTCTTAACTATTTCCAGTTTTCAGTTATAAATATTCTGGAATAATTATTACACAAAACTGTAATGCTAAGCACTTACTTACTTGCAATTGATGGGCATGAATAGAGGTTAAAAGATTTCATCACTGTCTTCATTAACATGTTGGATCGGAAAATAGGCATAAATTCAAAAGAATTTCGTTTAATTTAAAAAGCAAACAAAGACATTTCAATATTTTAAGAGATATTTAAAAGAAATATAATTATATATATATATATATATATATATATATATATATATATATATATATATATAAAAAGCGCAGTTTTCCAAGAATAATTGTCCAAAGTTAGTGTACACACCAATAAAAAGATTTCGAATAAAATGCTTAAGTTATGATTCTTATGCCTAAAATTCTAATATTTTATAATAATATTTTAAAGAAAATGATTTGCAGGTCAAACCTCAAGAAGGATTTAGCATTATGTAAAATCAATAATTGAATATGGAATAAGCAGTCTTGCAATAAATATTACAATCATTTGGAATGACAGACGTCTAAATCTGAAATAGATTCAATGGCGCATGAGTATGCAATGTGTTGAAGTTGTTATCGAATTGAAGAAAAAGTACTTATTTCTGCTCGATTTACAAGTGAATTATTTTGCAAACTATTTCAAAATATGCTGAGCTGAATTTCAGCATTAGACTCAATTTGAAAATGCAAGACGTCTTTTCACAATAGAATTTAATGAAATAATATTTTTTGAAAATTATTCAATGTTTACTTCTATTCATACAATCAAAATATTTGTATTGATATAGAAAGGGTACATGTAACTTTAATTGATATTTAATTACCAATAATAAATACCGCAACAACAGTTTTCTATTTACTACTTCCTAGTATCAAGAAAGTTTAACTTTTTATTATAGGCTTTTGAACCTTTGCGCTATAAAAAATTTCATATGACTTCTCCGAAATCAATACTCCAGTAGATTCCGATATAATGGTCAGAAGGCAGATGAATCACCACGCTTGCCGTGGGGTGACATTTTTTGTTTCCACAACCTACATCACACCCCAGAAAATGTCTACAAATCTAAACCACAACCCACATCATACCCCAGAAAATGTCTGAAAATCCCCACCACAACACATTTATAAGAAAATTGTCCTACAAATCCCCCAACATATTTTTTAACAAAACTTTCGAATATTTCATCTCAAAGGATTTGCAGACACTGATGAGTTTATGTATATTTTAATATATGTGTTAATATTTATAAAATTATAGTAATCTTGCACACCTTAATCACTATCTTCATTGTAGTCATTTCAACAACACAATTTTTAAGTGTATAATTTTTTTACTAATTTAAAAACATTTACTAAATTATTGTAAATCATGAACTCTAATTCAATCGGCTGGATCTTTCTTCGAAGCTCAGATAAAATCAGGCCACATTATAGAACAATAAAATAATATAAAATTCATGTTAGCAATGCATTGTAATAATTTCTAAGAACAGTTATCTATAAGAGATTTTCTCATTGTAATGCATTTTAACCAATAATTGCTTGCTCAAATTAATTTCAACAGTCAATTTTTATTTAATATAGATTAGATCTATACTAAAACTACTCAAAATGAAATCAATTCATTTCCTTCTCAAGAGCTATTTCAATGAAGCAAACCGTCATTCACTATTGATACCAGTCTTGAACATTTCTAACCTATACATACACAAGCATTATTGAGGCTGTCTACTAAAATCTTTGCCCCATAAATCCCCGCACGCACGGCAAGGCACGAAACTTAAAAAAAATGAAGCACGAGTTCGGCACGGCTTGAAAATCTATAGATTTTTCCTTGAACGCAAGAGATATCTTAGATTAAACCTCGACGAATGAAATCTTTTTGGCATCAAATATTTTTAATAGCTTAACAAGTTGTTCAAGAAACTTTCAATGATTTCAATATACAAATGAATAGAATTAAAAAATCAAAATAACAATTATACTTTATATTTATTTTAATGTGGGCACAAAAATTTCTTTAAAAATGGGCACATGCACAGCACGAAAATGACACGATATAAAGTAAGCAATTAATAACAATATCAACAATTTGAACGCACCACTATGAATTCGCGACCCTTATCTGTCATACGAAAGCATGCGTTCGATCGCGTGATCTCTGACTTTGCGGAAGGCACACCTCAATAGTCTTCGGAGATCACTGCAGTTAAAGTTATAATTACAAGAAAGTTAGGTATGGAGGGAATTTTAATCTTTTTCAAAATTTTGAACATTGCATTCAAGCATGTTTCCCAATACACATGTCTATGCTTCATGGATTACAAATTTCCTAACAGACTTAGAGTTCAATTCTAAGTTACTCTTTTCATAGAATTACATGATAATTTTGATTTTCAATTTCTTCATGTTTTCATCTTTATCTAAGGAATAGCTTGGCTTTCTTCTCAAAAACTTCAAATTTGTTCCTTTTTAATGAAGACTAAACTGACGTACAAAGAAACGTGTTGCGTAAGATCATAAGGTATGAAGAGATTTGCTTGTTGCATTAAGTCGAGCAAGTATAAAGTCCCAGAGAATACAGATCAATGTTAATGTTCTTCATCTATACCTATACAGTCGCTAGAGCACTTGTTTATGTTTATTCTCTGGTTAACTGCAGGGGAGGAGTTGCAAACTCAACTTGTAAATTCCCTAAGTCATTCCAGTTTCAAGGAGAAAACATTTCTTTCTGTATTTGAGTGATTCCCAGACATTTCTGTTTTTCAAAGCACCTCAGTCACTCATTTTCACTGTTATCAGAAATAGGAAAAAGACATTTGTGAATTTATGTAGATTTCATCAAGCAGTGATTAATATTATTCAAAATATTTCTACGGGCCAGACCGAATACTGGATTTTTGCATATCGACAGGTATGGACAAAATACGGATCTCCCGTACATAGGCAAGAAAAATTTTCAATGAATGCATAAAAATAACCTAGTTTATCTCACAAAAACGTGAAATATCTCAACTGCGAAAATGTGTCAACAATTAATAAACAAACTGGTTTTTATAAGGTTGTTGTAATTTTGTTCGAGCAACCGGAAAATATTTGTAAACTAATTTATTATTTTCACGCCTCCTAATTGCAACGGCCCAGTTGGCACATGCCTTAGTACAGCACTGAGTGTATATCGGGGTTACAGTACCAGGCGACAGACTGAGCAGTGGATAAAATCATCATCCGTGTTCGGACTTATCCCCTAGAAGTATGCCACTAAAACTGCTTTAATTATGAGATTCCTCTGGCGACACCTGGCACTTAGAGCACTGGTTTGTGTTGAGTCTGTTCAGATGGGTGAAGCCGAATTTCAAACTTCACTCATGAAGGTTGCTTCTATCGTGCTTTGGCCAACTACGGCTACTAACCGTGGTAACTAAGTAGGCGCCTGCTGCAACCTACAAGCCACTGTGATACTGCAAACCTGCCTCACACAAGGCACAGAAAACGTTGAACCTTGATCTATCACAGAAGAAAAAATAAATATATCTGACGTAACCTCCCAATGAGACACACTCATGAAACTGGGCACCAGCAGCAGTCTTGCTAGCAGTGTTCCCACTGCGTCCTCGTTCGTCTTCCACACAACCAACAGAGAGCCTCCACGACCGTCACCACCCTCACATGCACAAATTACACATGCAGCACTTTTTTTACCCTGCTGTTTAACGTAAATTGTGGTTGGGGATCTGTACAGTGACGCACTCGCCCAGTATTAGTGCAGCGCCACCCTTCGGTTTCGACGCTCAGATTTCCGCTTGGCTTGTTGGCTTATCCAGGAACCCCTGCCAGGAGACTATCTGCTGGGATGATCTTACGATGGCTTTTAGCGAGCTCCACATTTCTTTGCCCTGATTGGATTTCTAAATGATTTTAAAATTTATTGTGATTTCGATCGTCTATTTGAACATTTCTGGGCACATGTTTTAGTAAAATGTGTCATTTACTATTAGGAGTAATAATTTGTTTGTCATTATCAGAGTGTTAAATTTGTCAATTGAGACCTGGAAGTGATACTGATTATCAATTTGTTTTTACAAGCACAAATACATAATTGCGCAGAATTGTGACAGAGAAAAGTGCTGCACATTGGTTTACTACTTAGTGTTCGACGCGCCCTCAAAAACTCCCCATTTTTCAGAAAACACAGATTTCAGTAGTCTCCACCAATTCGTTTGCTTTCTTGGTTAACGAAATCGGGTAGAGTGAGAGTCTTAACTTTCTCATATCTTGAAACTATAGCCTTGCCTTCACTATGTTGATTTCTCTAGTGCAGGTCAACACTCTGCTCCCCAGAAAAATGCGATGGCAATTAAAAAAACGGACTATTCCACGGAACTGCACGCAAATAAAACCAAATGCAGTGAATGCTATACGCTTTATAAGCAATGCATTGAATAGTTTAACTTTTGAAATAGTATAGTAACATCATGTAATCTTCAATTTCTGTGTGTAGATTTCATTATATGTTTCAAAAATACTCAAATTGGTCTAGCGAAAGGAAAAATTAAAGAAATTTTTTGGCAAGTATCATGTAAAATAAGCCTAAATTTAAACGAATTGACAATAATTTTAAGCTAACAAAAGGAAATATCTTAAATTCTTTCCTAAATCAGATTGTTCCAATTACCCATACCGAAAAACAATGTCTTTTGAAGCAATTCTATGATCAAATCTAGAATGTTTAACCTTAAACCACATGGCGTCCATTTTTAAAGTACGAACCGTTTTTTCACATTTACAAAAAAATTTGGTGACCATGAGGCATGGGCAGGTCTATTGGAAAACATGGAGGCAGCAAATAACTTTCACTGTTTCTTGATATGTGGAAAGACATCCAAAACCCGTGAAAGCTTGCCGTGCGTAAGTCCCATATAAAGAGCGAAGAAGAAGGGAAGACTCTTCTCTATTAAACAATTTTTTATAGGATCATGAAAATTTTTCAAGAATCTTCTGCCTGCATGAGGTTAATTGAGCAGTTCTTTATTCGAATGGGCCTGGCTTGGGCTTAGCAAGTGCGTCCATAGTATTGAATTTACAATGTCATGAATGGAATTTCACAAATGGTTCCAAATGTAAAACTAAAGTTTCTTTGGGCAGAAAATCCAAGTGTTCTAAAGTTCTTAAAATTTTTGAATTATAATCAATCGCGTGCATTAATAATGTTGAGAAATACATATATTAGGTCCGATTGATGCTTAAAATTTAATGTGAATTTCAGAAGTGAATAGATTTGTTATTTTGATATGTAGCTAATTCTGTGTAACGTAACCTAAATCAGAATGAACTAAGCACTCTATCAAAAATTTCGACGTAGTTTGAAAAACAATGTGCAGTCTCAGTTTTAATTTAAATTTCAACTACTTGGCATTTACGACATAAGGTTGCTTAAATCTTGAGTATTGATGCATCATAAATATTTAATCACTGCAAGGACATTTACTGAGTTTTCAAAAGCGCACACATCTGTAAATTAAATTAACTATCAATTGAATACCCAGATCTAGATCATGCCAGCAATTTACCTTTTCAATACTGAAATCTAAGCAATGCCCTTAGGGAAGATCAATAAAGTGTGGTAATTTATCACAAATTTTCTGCACCAATTTATAACTAATTTGAATTTCTGAGGAATTTGTTTTGCCCGTTTTATATAGCATTACAGTGAATTCTCCCGTTTCACAATTTGTTTGTAATGCCGTTTCGAACCTCAATCAATTACATAAAATTCCAGCGTAAACAAGATTTATTATGTTAAAAGCGTATTAAATTGGCTGGTGGTTTTCATTTTTTAACATGTGATAAGGAAAAATACAGTATTAAAAGCTCTAAAAATTTATTCCAACTTACTTGTGGTTACACATTAGGTACCCATTATTGCATTCTATCGTTCGAGATTAGATTCTATTCCGGGATCCCGAGATATCCAACGATTGCATATACTGTATGCTTTACACTATAGCCTACATCAAATTGGGAACGTAACATATTTTATAATTCGGTAATGCTGTAAGAGAAAAGGAATTTAAGATATTAAAGACGATAGAAAGTTTAAGATATGCATATATGTGGTTTTTTATAAAATGCTACTGATCATGCCTAAGGCCAAATGTTTTCGTGAGAAAAGGCTAAAATCTACGAGAAATTGTTTTATGGAATGCAAGCTAGTATTCAAAGCAACAAAGACTAAATTGAGATTTGGTTTGAAAAGGGCAACACAAAAACAAGCAAAAATATATGTGTTTTCACAAATCACTAGTGCGTATTTGTTAGTATTTGAAAAATTAAAAACTTTCCTATGCACTAATTGCAGGCTTGTTCATGGGATCTCTATAGAACGCATAGGTTAGGTATATATATATATATATATATATATATATATATATATATATATATATACATAATAGAGCCAAAAGTAGGAAATGCTCATGTATTTCAAAGCGTTTAGACATATCAAGAATTTTCAAAAAAATCGCCAGATGTGCTTAAGACACTATCTTTTTTCAAATATTAAATAAGTCTATATACAGACAGTCATTCATTTTCAAATCTATTTGTTTTCCGATTGCTTTGGGCTTATTCATGAAAAGCTTATCAAATATTTTTTTTTATTCATTTCATCATGCATAATTAATATTTTAAAATTACTTTCTATGTTAAGAAAAACTTGCAAGTATTCTTCTATCCTTATTGTTAGATTCTGACTGAATTCTTTCATGTATAATTAAATTTTATCTTCTCAATTGTAAATTTAGACAGCTTGAAATACCAAATTAAAAAATATTTAATCGTTGGAGACGAAAATATATTCCGTTCTATGTAGAACAAGTTTTAGATGATAAGGAAAATCTGCATTTACCTGCTTCTTTAAAGTATTTATGTTCGTTTTAGTATAAGCCAATAAAGCTATAATTATAATCTTTTAAACTTTGGATATGTTTTCTTTAAATAACTATAGATTACATGAATCGACTCTCATCTCAAATTGAATAATGACTCTAACATATAAGTAGAACTATATGCCAAAGCCATAAAATATTCAACTATTATTATTAAAAATAATTTTTTTCGAAAACAATTAATTTGCTAAAAGGGATTTCTTTTATTAAATTTTGGTCTTATCGTTTTGATAAATATTTGAAGCATTTTTTGAATTTGAACGCCAATTTTGTATTTTTTGTACTTTATAAAGCTCTTTCAGCAAAGATAGGTAAAAGATTCTGCATCTCTACACCATAAGCAGCAGACTTCATATACTAAATATGTTGAAAAATATATAAAATGGAAGGAAATTATAGTAAAAACAAAGTCATGGATTATTTTATTGTTTAAATGTAAAAAGTTACACGAGTAAATATTATTCGTGGTCAATAAAAGTAAAACGATTGCCTTTTTTATAATATAAAATCAATATATTTTGAATTGAGATTTACTATAATAATAAAAAATATGTGCACGTCATGTCATAGAATGATTTCTACTTGCACACTACTGAAGAATGGGATAATAGTAATTTACGAATAAAATATTGTGTAGTGACTTACGCGTGAAGATCAGACGAGTCTATGGAATCGTATCTTTGTCTGTACGACTGCACGTCATCCATGTGACTATTGTGCATTAATAAGACAGAGGCACTATTCATTTGCTTGATTATAAACAGTGGCCAATTTCCATTTCAAACAGTCACTTGTAACACTCTAAACGTTCTTGTTTAGTTTATATTACAGAGTCGCAATTCAGCTATGTATTTCCGTCGCAGAAATTTAGGCGAAATTGATGTTTTCCACAAATTCCTTAATATACCTTTTGCGCAACTTATATACTTTTATTTCAATTTAAATTGCCCGCTCAACTTGCAATTGGATGGAATTTCCCGGCTTCTTTTATTACCGTAATAATTAACTCTATCAGTCAGACGTCTTCCCGGAACTGTTAGATTTGAACCAGCTTTATTCTTATTTCCAAATATTTATAGTAAGGGACGTTTCGTCCTCTAACTATCTAATTACGCGCGGGATTTTCGAAGAGTGAGAAAAGCCCGTGGGAGAAATTAGAAAAACTTTGATTAGTTTCAAAGACGTAGAATATATTGATGTTTAATTCTCTTTTAATGTTATATCTCCGTCTGGATTTCTCTGATCTTTGAAGAAATCTGTTGCATTTATTTCGCGAATTATTTCGAAAAGTTCCACGCTCTGTAATATATCTCTTAAAAATTAACTAACCAGGCATTTTTGCTTGGATATTAAAGCTGTAATGCAACTTCTGAATATTATTTCAGGTAAGTAATACAATTTCAAAGCAAGGCCTTATAGAATTGGTCCACTCCTCCATCAAAAAATTAAGCTTGTATTTTCCTTAAAATTTCAATACAGCAATCTTAGTGAAACTAATAATAGTGATAGCTCTACTAGTCCCAGTGTCATGAATTGGGTTGTGGGAATAAATATTTCAATGGAACTGCGACTATCATCTGACTAAGGCAATGAATGAAGAATTTAGGTATTTGTCCCAATTCAACTTTTGATTATTAATTAGGCTCATAATCCCGTAAAAAATTATCTAAATATCTGTTTTTTCATTTGATGTATGGTTCTCTTTTTCAACCGAGTATATACTTCCAATTTTTGCTAAAATTTATTGTTAGGGTGAAAAATTACATTGGATAAGCTAGAAGTTAATCTTAAAGAATTCCATCATTTGCAACTGTTATAGCCAATATCCGATTTATTTCCGGCAAAAATCCGCAAATTTTGAAATTCGAGAACGTCATAAAAATGATATCATCACATAGCTGGACATTCTAAGTTACTCGTGCTGATACGGAAAAAAATTTGTGCAAGTTTCTTTTAATATCATAATTCAATCCTGAAAAATGGAATCCAAGAATCAACAGACCCAATAAAGGGTTAGATTTTGATTATTACATACAATTATTTTCCAACAAAAATTATTTGAGTGAAATGATCAAAAGCTAAATTTGCTATTTTTGCTGTTATTTAAACACACAATCTTTTCCGGAAGAATAAGAGGACCTGTTAGAGGTAAATGTATTAAAAATATGTGAAGAAATCTGTGGAGTGGGTAAAATTCATTTAGAAGATGAATGCAGCAAGCAACGGTTAGCATCAGTGGATGGTATGACAATTTTTACGAAAGAATAGGAAACATCATTGAAAACCAAACTAAATTGTATGTCCGACAACGGGATTCCCTTGACCTATATTAATGCAAAACAGGTTGAGTGCCATTTCGCAGCTTGTCTTCATTGATGCAAAACACAGGTGCAATAGCAAAAACTGAAGTATTGGAAAGCAGCTGGAGAAGAACAACTCAAAATGCAAATGTAAAGCTTCCTACTAATTGCACAAAATGGGTAGGACAGTTTTAGCATAACTCAGTGCACAATGCGTCGATTCGATTAGTTTTATGTGTATTATCTAATAATTAATGTGGTGTTATTTATCCCTTTATAATTTTCTGGGTGAATTTTACCAGAATCGCCGTTGTATCCTCCAATGGGGATATTTTTCCCAAATATAAGCCCAGTCTCAAGTAAATATTTGTACGAAGAGATGAAGAAATTTTTCAGTTAACAAAGCCAAGACAAAACCTACATTTATAAGCAAGAATGACAGCTTGGCCAAGAAATTATATATATTGTGATAGCCTGAATTCATAATGATGCAACAAATATTGAGTGTTCTGTCCCAAGGCTCTACCATGCTCCTGCTATGATGTCTCCTTTCATTGTAAAATATAATTTCAGAGAATCTAAGAGATATTTTTGTATCCATTTTAGTCCTTTAAACTTTGTCTGCCTGTAATGTGGATTGTGCAAGTATTTGCAATTGTGTTTAAGACTTTTAGTTGAAACTCAGAGGCAATATAGTTTCATATCATGCAAATTTGAGATGAATACTCCCATGTTGACTTGTACATCAATAACTTTAAACGCCAAATATGCACGCACTTTATAAGAACTATACGCAGTTGCAAGGACTTAACAGCAGCGTTCTTTGCAGCGGTAATGTTTAGTAAAGCAATTCTCGTGAATATTGCAAAATGGAGACTAATTTGAATTTTATCATGAAAATGCATAGGTTTAGTAGTAACATCGCATTTAATGAATAAAATTTTTAAAATAATAACAAGTTTTAATATAAGTTCTTCAATGGAAAATCATCATTTCATATCGTAAAACATTGCGTTATTATCTTAGAACATACATCTGTAAATCACATTTAAAGAAATCAACGACTTGCAACGACCTTAAAGATGCGTTTTAGTGCTTAATGTACTTTTAAAATTACTGAAGCACTCGTTCGCATCGTCTGGAATATAAATTGTAAATTCAAATTAGTACAAAATTTGACTAACCAAATGAAATTTGAAAATATTAGAAACATCTATTTTATCATTTAAAAAAAACATTCAACACTGATGTTTATTCCACTGTTCCTCTTTGGCATTGAGTGACAGAAGCATGGTATACATGTACAAATCATACTTAATATAAGTTGATTAAATAGTGCAAATCAATGAATGCTTGAATTTTCTTAAAAAATAAATAAATATTGTATTTTGATCAATTTCTCACCATCTTCACCAGAAGAGGACATTTAGATCCCTGTAGAATGAGAACAATACATGATATTTTGAAACTGTGATTCTTGGAAACCCTTAGTTTTTCATTTAGGAATAAAATTCCATTTTATAATATTTTGGATCTAAGTTGTTTACATATAATACAAGGCATTTAATTGAATGAGGTCTTACTTTTCTCTTTCTGACTGTAAGGAGTAAATCAGAGTCGCGCAAAAATGGATAAATTTTCTATGTTATTGCAAAACCCTTTAGAACATATCTTAATCTTAAGTAGTTGATAAAATATTGGAAATGGTGCATAGTAATTTTGAGTAAAAAAACTATGAATGTACTGGAAGGGGCTGCAAAGAATATAGATTTGTGCGCAATATGTTACAAATATGTACATATGCATTTCTAGCACAAAGGAATATTGTTTCTTCTACGTGTGTAACTGCTTTTGCATTTAATTAACATTGCCACATATTTATGTTGCTACTTTTATTTAGTGTAAATCACATCAAAGTATGGGGCCAGGGCTGCGGCCGGTTCAATACATAAATACTAAGTAATTTGAAATCTAAATTTCCACAAGCTGAAAATATAAAATGCAGTGTTATAAAGGAATAATGTTTTAATGTTTATGTGTACTATTATAGCATTAGAAACCAAGAACAGTATGTGATCATTTGCGTATCCAGTATTAATTTTCTTTGGCAAAAACTATATTTGTTAAGAAAATTAAGAATTAAAAGAAAGCAGTAAAATTCATTTCAATGATCTATTTTTGCAATAATTCGAATGTTTTTGGATGTTTCAGCGTACTTTTGATCATTCAGTTTATTAACCGAGATCCTTGTACGAGATGAATGTTCACAAATAAATAATTCATCTTATGTCAAGCAATTCTTAACTATTTCCAGTTTTCAGTTATAAATATTCTGGAATAATTATTACACAAAACTGTAATGCTAAGCACTTACTTACTTGCAATTGATGGGCATGAATAGAGGTTAAAAGATTTCATCACTGTCTTCATTAACATGTTGGATCGGAAAATAGGCATAAATTCAAAAGAATTTCGTTTAATTTAAAAAGCAAACAAAGACATTTCAATATTTTAAGAGATATTTAAAAGAAATATAATTATATATATATATATATATATATATATACAATTGATATATATAATTTATATATATAATTTACATAATTTCAATTATATATGTATATATATATATATATATTATATATGTATATATTTTAGTGATGAGAAGATTGGTGTACAATTTCTTTCGAGAAATTAAACTTTATCTGTGGTATTTAGTTCAATTTTGACAGATTCGAACTAATTTACCGCTAGTTATTTAACGGAAATCTATAAAACGCCTCTAATAGATAAATTTCATTATTAGCAAATAAAGCAGCCCCACTTATCNTTTCATAAAAACGTTATGTAATTTTTGACATTTTTTTAAAGGGAATATACTTTACATAATTAGGAACAAATGTATGCAAGTATGTTACCATTTTAATAGATTTTTGGATTTTTTAATTTTTCGGAAATAGTTATTTTATCATTTCAAAGTGCTATTTGTAACGTATTTGAGCTCAAAATCAGGAATTTTCTATATGTTTGGATAGTTTCAATAGCTTTAAATTTCTTTAGAAAACTTTGAAAAGAATCCCCTTTTTAGATTTTTTGGTATTCATAATTTTATTTTTGTATTTCAGTTGCTTTTTTGTTTTTATATTTAATAAGTCAATTTCGAAGTTTTCTTATTTCCCAAATGGAGTGAAGCATATTTTTGTACTATGGGATTTTGTGCCTCGAATAGGCTATGTATAACTAAATCCCAATTTCAATTATATATATATATATATATATATATATACAATTGATATATATAATTTATATATATAATTTACATAATTTCAATTATATATGTATATATATATATATATATTATATATGTATATATTTTAGTGATGAGAAGATTGGTGTACAATTTCTTTCGAGAAATTAAACTTTATCTGTGGTATTTAGTTCAATTTTGACAGATTCGAACTAATTTACCGCTAGTTATTTAACGGAAATCTATAAAACGCCTCTAATAGATAAATTTCATTATTAGCAAATAAAGCAGCCCCACTTATCTACCTAAATGTAATTGCTCAGACGTCCATAAGTAAACTGCAATTCACGCCGCTTTTAGATTATTTCAAAGGAAACCGCCAGAAATTTGGCAGAAAATTGAATATTTAACGGTATCGAAAATCGAATTCTAAAATGACTTAGTGGAAGTTGTCTTTTGGGAATTAATGTCTTCTAATTTAAATCAAATAACACAGTCCCTTTCAGCCGAATAATTCCAATCTTCTCTACCATTGAGCGTAGAAGAGAACTCAGGAAATATTACGGTGAAGTTGACCATAAAATATATTGCTTCTGTATCCATCATGTCGCATTGAAAATACACATATGCCCAATATCGACTATGAAAATTGAATAATATTTAGCTTACCATTGAAATCGGTTCAGAATTTTAATTGAGAATCTAATATGTTCCGGAACAATGTAAGCTGATATTTGATCCGATGCAAACTGAAAAATGATTTTTCCGAGTGAAATAACATACATTATATATTTCCGGAATTTCGCAGATATTCTAGCTGATGCCGGTCATTTTTTAATAGGCTTCTCAGAATCTCAAGGAAATTGTCACCACAACAGAAATGGCTTTCCATATAAAGAAAGAATGGTTGCATCAATTTGGCTTGGATTTACTAAAAAGGTGGTATAATTTTCCAAAAACGCATTTTTTAAATATATTTTCCAACTAAAAGCAAAACTAATGTCAGCCCAGTGCTGACTTTTGGTGGAATTTTTGGTTTTCAATTGTTTCTATTGAGATAAGCCTATTTCAATAATTTAGTTGCTTTAGTTGTACGGGTCAAAACAGTTCGAATAAGCCTAATTGAAACAAGTAAAACTAATAAACTTTTAACTATGTTCTTTTGTTATTTTGGCATTTGTGCTGGAATTGACTAATAAACTAAGAGTTAGAAATAAAGTCAATGTGTTGAAAAGGGATCACCAATAAATTTCATGGGGCGAAAATGGACTTAAAAATGTCATCATGGGCAAAAAACAGACCTGAAATAGTATTTGACAGTTGAACAAAAATTTGGACTGTCTCTGATCTTTGTACTGAATCCATAGTATAAGATGGTCCTTGTTCTTAAACATTTACCAAAAACATGTTTTGAAGAGGGCTTAGCCATCACCTACTGATTAAATATGGCTGGACCCTAGTTCTAGTTGTTGTGACTTTTGGAGATAGTCCCAAATGTTTTGAAAGTGTTATATCAGTATTTTGCAATTTAAAATGTCACTAAATTTAACAATATATCGATATCGTCACGGTTGTCAATCATCTTAATCCAGGAAATATAATTGAACAAAAGTTCATACATTTAGATCAGAACTAAATTTTTTATTAAAAATGTGATTGCTAACTGAATCCAAGTTCTGATAAATGACAGTTACGATTTTCTCAGTGGACGTATATTTACTGCTCGATTACGTGATCTAAATTTCCTGAAAACAAATTATATTGTAAGTCTCTAATTTTAAATATCCGTTTATTGTGATAGGTAAATATTGTGATGTGTTCTGTCTTAGGAATCAATGCATTTATTTCTTTAGAAAAAATTGAGATTCTTGTACATGTATATTTGTTTTAGTTTAATCCTGCATAATCTTTAGAATGGGTTCTATTCCTTATTAATACTATTATGAAAGTAAATCATAGCATAATGTGCACTTTTTCATTATATTTGACCATACATCCAGTCAAGCACATTTTATATTAATCAATTTAAAGGTATGGGCAAGGCCACTAACAACAATGTCACATGGCATATTTTATCGACTTTTGCAAGAGATGTCACACCTTAATACGATTGGATTATGTAAAATTTTGTGAACCTGTGTCAGAGTGACATGTGGCTTTAGCTTGTCATTTTGAATTTCTTTGAATCAGAAATTCTTTAATTCTTGAAGATTTACCCCTTTTGTTACTTGGTACAACATTTTTTCAGGCAAACACTTCTATCCAAGTGATACATACATGTATAAATCATTACTATCTATGACTCAATAAACTTTTGAAAATGTATTCTTATTATCTAAAAAAATTATTAAGAAAACTGGCAAATATTAAAAACATTTTAAATTTGTAGCCGCAGCTACTGGAATCATCTGCCATTATAAGAAATAGCATTAATAGGGCAATGATATGTATTTCAATTATATCACGTTTAATAGTTTGATTTCAATTTAGTTAGAGTTTCATCAGACATATATGAATGCATGTGAAGTTTCCAATATCAAAGATATAAGTTGTCCAGTATTCGCTGATAATTCAGCAGCGGAAACTTTCTGATAAATTCAAAACCATAATAAAAAACAGATTTGCTTACAAGCTCAACCTCATTTTCACCTTAATCTGTTCTTGAAAAAATGAGCAATAAATTGTCTTTAGGATACATTTTGTTGTATTTTGTTAAAATGATATCCAAGATAAAATAATTAATTATGTTATTTGATGGTTTCAATGCAGAAACAATATTTATATTTACTAAGCCCAGCATGAAGTAGTTAATTACAGTTTACTAATATATTATTTCAGAAAGGATTGGAACAGCTGACGAAAGACCACCCTTAAATATAAACATTTCTCAACATTTACTAGTTACAGGGAAATTCTCAAATGAATGGATCAAATATTTGATTGTTGAAGCAGAATATCTTAGTTAATAAATTTCTTTTCATTATGCAATGTATTAAGTTAGAAGTTGTGTGTTTAATAATTAAATTAATATATGTTTCTATCTATCTATATAAAATTCTCACAATCAATAGTTTACCCAAATCAAACATAATTAGTGGTCAAATCCAATATTTCCCTGAAATCCTGTTTAACAAAAACAGATTAAATTTTGAGTGCCAAAATTAATATTAAATTTCTGTACTGACCAAATACTACGAATATTAGAAAATAATCAAATATTTGCATTAAACTTTAAATATTTTCTTGCAAACCCTAGCGTAAAATTTTTTATTTCATCTTTAATGAAAAATTAGAAGTAGACTGCTATCAAGTGAAAAATTGCTAAGGCCAACATTTTCACTTTTTAATAAATTTTTAAATTTAGCAAATTTATAGATTATCAATATATATATATATAATTAATTATGTCAATCGACTTTTAAACTTTATTGAAAAAAATTAAGAAAATTAAGTTAATATTAATTGTTTACTGAATTTTTATAGATTGCCAAGTTTTATTTATAAAAATTGATTTTAATTTAAAGAAAATTAATCAAAAACGAATTTTTTATCAATCTGCTTTTTAAAATTTAAAAGCGGTGGTTGCTAGAAAAATTAAATATTCTGCACTAAAGAGCTAAAAATCAGGTTTTCATAAATTTCAGTGCCAATGTCGCTTTCGAGTACTTTGTTCATACTACCATATATCACACAATATGCTATAAAAAGAATTTGTTCATCATTGTTTGGCTAAAGTTCATTTTAATAATTTAATTAATAATGCAAATTGATTTCATGATTAATTGCTAATCACATTTTAAATGTTTTCTATTTGAGCAAAATATTCAAGAAATTTTGCTTTCAACTTGTTGCTAATATATTTACGTATGGTAAGAGAATTCCTCTTTTATGCAATATTATAAATTGCATCATTGCACAATTGAAGTAGTGTTGTTATAACACCAATAGACAAATTGGTTGTTGAAATGATATTAATATATTTAGAATCTCCATGTAATGATTAAATTTGACATTATTTTACTATTAAAATTTATCAAAGATTTATTAATTGTTTATGAATATTTTGTGCGAAGACAACTGTACTCATAAAATATGGCTTCTGTCTCTGTACACTTCATTTATCAAAAGACGAAGCAGGTCAATATTATCAAGAAATGTAACACTATTTAACATCATTCTTGAGAAAATTTTTTTTAATTTTTATGGATTATTAGCAACATCATACTAAAAAATACTTCTCATGCAAGAAACTGTATCAAACTTAACTAATCAAATTTCAAAATATACTCGATTAAAACCAGCTTACTCGTCAAAATAATTTTCAACAGCTTGCAAATTATGCAGCATTATCGATTTAGATAAAAGGCCAAGTAAAACAAACTTTAAAAAACTACTGAAATTAACTCTTATTAAATCATAAAACTTAGTAACATGTCTTTCTCAAATGTTATACCCTAAAAACAACATTCACACGCCAATGTACAACACACTTTGTAAGTTTTTGTTAAATATATGTTATTTTTATTAAATATTCACTAAAACCTTTTTGTTGTTGCCATTTATGCGATGTTTTTTCCCTTTTATGTACTGAGCTATGTCTCAAAATAACGATATCTATATACAGCACAATTGCATAACGAGGGTTGACTTTGGTATTATAAAATATTTATAAAAAATATATCCCAGTTTTTTTTAGAAATGTTCACTAAACATTAAATTTAACAATCAAGGAAAATTTGTTTCTATGATATGCAAGGTTGCAACCGATCAGGAAATAGAATGGATCAATCTGATACATGGTTTTCGACTGGATATAGATCAGAAAATTTATTGCATGGATATCCCTGGATCATTGTACATCCAAAACAATGACTGGCAGATAAATTCATTTTCATGGTAAATGCTTAAGTAAAATAGCTCAAATAAACAATGAAAATAAATTCAAAACATTTTGTTGAACAAATGTAATTCTTTCGGTAAGAGCATTTCATTAGTGGCTCATAAAATCACAAAAAAATGCGAACACAGCACCATATTTAAATTTTTTTGACAGATTTTTTGCAAAAGCGCAATTTCCATTAGCAAAAAATTGATTTCACAATTTTTTTGAGCTTATATATATATATAAATTTCAGTATGTGAGTTTTATCAATCTACTGTACAGTATCGGAAAAAATGTTTCGGACAGTTTAGCAACAGAATTAATTATATTGCAAAAAATTACATTTTTAGGACAACATCTGATATTAATTGTGTTTTAAAGAAGTTTCTTTGCCTTAAAAATAAAATAGATTAATGGTATACTAAATATTTTATAACAATAACCAATATAACAGGGAAAAAATGTTTCGGGCACTTTAAATGTATGAATGAATATTACTAACAATGATTAAAAATTTCCAATAATAAATGGGTACATTACAAAATGTAGTGAATATACAACACTTTAAAGATTATTTGAATGAATTTGAAGCGTCCTTTAATACTTGTTTGGATATCTTTTTGCCTTGATAACTGTATCAAACCTATTTGGCAAAGATTTATACAAAGAATCAATGTATTCGTTGAAAATCATATAAAATTCCTCTTGAGTGAATTTCCATGTCAGCTGCTGAAATAGGCATCTTCCTTAAAACAAGTCTTTTTAGTTGCATCCACAAATTTTCCAAAATATTTAAACCAGGGAATTGTGCTGACCATGAGTCCAGCAAAACGATTCCAGATTCTTCCATGAAGAGCATTGTTTGGCGACTGGTATGGCATGGCGCCCCATCTTGCTGGTAAATATCATCCAAATCAAGCAAAGGCAACAAGTTATTTTGCAAAATCATGCAATATTGCCGACTTTTTAAAGTTCAGTCAACTTTAGCAATAATTCGCTTGCCACTTGACCAAATAGCTGCCCAAACCATTACTGACTGACCAACATACTTAGAAGTTTTGAGTGTATATCGAGGTTCCACACGATTCTTTGTTCCTTTTGGTCGTCTCACATAAACTCTTAACTTAGGCCT
>CABFPE010000270.1:271448-284411 GCA_900660155.1 Hofstenia miamia | reverse complement strand
GGACTGGGTAATCAACAGACCCCCAGAAGCAACGTGTCGCCCCATACTAATGAAAGCACTCCCGAATTGTCGCCGGTCTTAAGCAATAAGTTTCATCAAGATAATAAATAAATAAAAGTACAATGGTAAAGATGGCAGTTGAGAGTAGATAAAATCTATTAAGTGATCGCTACAAGTTCCTCAGGTTTTATACAATTGTTTAATGATTACCTGCCTTTGTTTACAATACTTCAGATATCAAAGTAGTTTAACATGATCAATTCTATTTCCCTCGTAAAATTAAATTTGAGCAATCATCAGCACCATCGAGGGGACATCGAAATTAATAACAACAAACTAAGATCGAAACTAGTTAATAACGTCATGGTGATGTAATAATACAAAATAAAAATAAAATCAACAGAATCCCCGAGCGACTCTACATTAAGTGTTAGACAATCTGTGCTATTTGTTAACACTTAAATCTTCTGCCACACAGTATTTCTAATATTAGTTTATTTCCATGCAAAAGTTCATGGTGTGCTTTTAGTGCTACTTTTGTTGATAAAATACCTGTTTTTCTGTTTAAATACTTTAATTTTGCTATCAAAAGCTTAATAGATTTTACTAAACCTTTACTTCTAGTTGCATATGTAATTTATTTAAAATGTTTTTTCAAATTATCTGATTGTTGCCAAGGGTGCCTTGTTCAGGTACAGCTTTACAAGTTCATCACTACTGCACTTTGCCAGGTCTAGTGTAGGGCTTTACACAGCTGCTTGTCATTTCTTCTGTTTATTATATTTTATTGCAGCACCTAAATTGCATGAGCTGAGGCCTGCACTGAATTTAAGTATACAAACACATAGGGTACACTTTGCACTCAAGAACTTATAGGGCTTCTCTCTCTCTCTCTCTTTATTTAAATTGGGGTCTTTTCTAATCTGATTCTTTCTAATAATATTCTCTGTATCAGGTTGGCTGAGTGTGGCCATGCACCCTTCCCTTACCTGATCTATTGGCTACCTTTAACTTAATAGGGATAGCCTTGTTTAGCTCTGGAGTCAGGCTGGTTATTACTGAGACATTGGAATAGAATAGAATTACAGGATTTAATAGGGGCAACATAGTTGATGGTAAATCTAATATGTGTACTCCAAAAGGTCACTCCTTAGCATAAGAATATCTGATATGCAACCTTATTAATCTTCAATTCCAAGCAAATAAAGCTTCACAATCAGTAATTAAACTAATTTCCTTTATGAAAAGTTCAGATGAGTTTCCAATTCCACATGGCAGCATGTTGAAAATCCATCATTGAACTGATTGACTCTTTACAATTTATTATTTCTATCCCAAATTCAGTTTATTATCTCTATTTTTTCAATAATTAAATATAATATAATAGCATGTAATTGGCATGCAGTCATGCAAGCCAACAGACATTATTTAACCACAGTGTTATTCATTTTGTGCTATGTACAAATGAGTTGAAATAAAACAAGTTATATTTGCTAGTGATATACTTAGACATAACCTACTGTGATCACCATTGAGAAATATTAAAGCCAGAAACTATTATTTGTCTCCAGATTCACAATTCCTAAATTAATTATCTGAGCATAGTTTATTATTGCCATTACAAAAAATATGCTAATCCAATATGCTGAAGCAAAATAACAATATCACAAAGCTAAACTAAATTGATTCAATGATTACTCAACAGGTTCTTGATTCACAATTATATACAAGCAAATAATTACTTGCTTTTTGTTTACCCTGTCAAAATCACTGCTCTTTTCCCTTGGTTGGTACTTTTTATCAACATATGAAATCTTGAAACTGACATAGGGAACCTTGAGATCAACATAGCAAATCGTTATGACAATATGAACAAAAAATTTAGCATGAATGAGGTATACATATCAATTATATCAAAAGAGAAATCAAAATTTACTTTTAACAGTTGTTTATTGAGTTGTAATCTAGACTTGATTTCATAACAAAAACTCAGATAAATATGAGAAAATTTTAAATGACCCATCTAATGTTATTAATCTTCATACCTCATTCATGCTAAATTTTTGTTCATATTGTCATAATGATTTGCTATGTTGATCTCAAGGTTCCCTATGTCGGTTTCAAGATTTCCTATGTTGATAAAAAATACCAACCTTTTCCCTTACACAGTTGAACCACTTTTTCTAAACAATGGGACAATTAAATAAAGCAACATTTCTAGCAAGACTAATGTCAAAATTTCATGTTGATCAAAATACTGCACTGGGAAATTACAAAATATAAATTAGTATAGCTAATATATTTATATATAAAGTACTGTGAAAAATTTCTCAGACACCTAACTTAAACAAAGTTTTTTTAAGGTGATAAACAAAATAGCTTTAATTTTTTGCAATTGGATGAATTTTAGCATCATATTTCAAATTTCTCAAATCCCCTTACAATGTTGAAATTAACAACTCAATTAGCAAATTGATGGGATTTTTACAAGATTTGATTACCAATATTTTAGAAACATAGTTTTACATCAAAAATATCAAAACCACTGGGCAATGTGTAGAATCACTGAGGGTGATTCTAGCAAACAAGAGGAGAATACAGTACAAACTATCTCCTATTTACAAGCACATTGTTTTTTATATACACTGCTATTTACAAAAAGTACAAATATTACAATAACCAGTCACCAACAAGAAAAGCTTGAGTTCTGCCCAATAAATAATAACAACTACCAGCCAATGCTACATTACAATTAGTAATAACACTTCTTTTCAAGTGAATCATGAGTTCATGAGTTCATCATTACTATGTAGATGTATGCAATCAAACAATATTATATTGCTTCTTTGCTTTTGCAGTCATACAATGAGCTACTAATGTAGAATCACAGGGGTGCTCTAGCTACTCCAGCAGTACTGAGAAACTCAAATGTTAAATTGAAGGTTGCTGATGCTACCATTGTAGAGAGTGACCCACATTCTAACAAAAGAGGGAAATTGGTAGTTTGCCAATTCAATAAAGAAAAACAGAAACTATCCACCAAGAATATGTTTCCTGTAGCAACCAATTCAAATGGCATTCTGCCAAAGCCATATCCAGGAAGCCATCCTTAATTGCCAAGGTGCTAATTGTGTGACTCAAGTATTAATTTCTAGCTCAAATAAACAATTTAGCTCAGTGTTCTATTATCTCAGCTCATGTAAACAATAAAACAAAAGGCATGTAATTACCATGCATTCATGTTCGCCAATGGCTTATTATATTTGCAGTGTGTTATTTAAGTACATGTACAAAAATGAAATGATCAAAATAAAAGTTGTTAATCCCTACATGTACACATAGCTGTAACTTAAAGTGACCATGATTTGGGCTGAGTTTAGTTTTGTCCTGGCATGCAAGCTACCCATTTGCCAAGAACCAAATTGCAAAACAGGTTAATTAATTTGGAAATTTGAAAACAAAAAACTGATTCATGAACTTAAGGAAACACTAAAATCTTTGATGCAGGTACTTAAGAGAAAAACAAGAGAAAATGTATTGGACAGTTGGTCAATAAAAAGCTCTCAATTTGATAATATAAATTAAGTTGATCAAATTCTAAGACTTTTTCCACTTGAAGTAAAACAGTTTACTATTAACTATTTTGCAAAAATCAACTTAATCAGATTTTTTTGTTCTAAGTAAAATGATCAGTGTGTACACATTTTCTGATAACTGTATTTTACTCATTTACAAATTGTATGAGGATCAGTTTACTTGATAGTGTCTTTGTATTTAGCAATATAATCTATAATCAAGTTTTTTTACTCCATCATATTTTTATAATTATTTAAGATAGATGCAAGCTTTGACATTATAGACCATTGGGATTAGTAATAGGTTTGCTGAATTTTCAACATCACAATTAATGTTACCAAAAAATACTCATCCCTCATTGTTGAGAAATCATTTAGAAATACAGATAGACTTTAGGAGAACAAATAATTAATAATCATTCAAAAATTAGCTTTCTATGAATACAGTGCAAAATACAAGAATATACTAACACTATATGTTTCTGTCTTAAATACAAACAGAAATTCAAAACACTGCTAAATATTTATTAAATGCAATTGGCAAATATCAAATTGTGAAACTTATTTACAAGTATTTGAATGAAATTCAGTATTTCAACTATCCAAGCTACAAATAAAGCTTATCAAAATACAGTCTAAAGTAATACATTTAATCATTCAAATAGATACATTTTTATTCAAATGATGTCTCTAATAGTTTCCAATTTTTGTGATATCAGACTTGAAGGAAATGATAAGTACAACAAAAATGAGCAAATCAAAATCTAAGAACTGTTTGCAGAAAATAGCCAATGCGTTAACCAATGTGTTAATATGTTTAAACTTTGAGCTAAAAATGCGACGTTCTATTAAATTTTTAATTAACTAAATTGAAAATGTTGTTTTCGATATCAACTAAGACTAGTTGGTCAAGATGTAGAATAGGGTCACGCGGACAAAGTCAACACTAATATAGAAGAAGAAAACCTTAATTTATAAAAAAATTACATCCTTTAAACACAATGATTCATATAAATGCACGGTAAAAAACGATAGGAAATGAAATAATAGCATACGTCGAAAGTTAAAGAAATAATATAGATCAATAAATTTGCATAATTAACCTAATACTTAGTACGCGGTATATATTTAAGGAGAATAGCACAGAAAACTGGGAATTCATAAAAAAATTTATCTATTATTAAACCAAAAGATATAGATATACATTTATGTAAATCTATACATTTTTAGTGTAGTTTTTTACTTGATTTTTAAATAAATGGGAACTTGTTTTCCCAATTCGTATTTATTTTCATATTTTATTTACCGATTTTAAGCGTGACAGCGTTGTATAAATTTTTAATGTATAAATAGACATTTCGCTAATATTATTATAAATATATTTTGANAACAAGAGAAAATGTATTGGACAGTTGGTCAATAAAAAGCTCTCAATTTGATAATATAAATTAAGTTGATCAAATTCTAAGACTTTTTCCACTTGAAGTAAAACAGTTTACTATTAACTATTTTGCAAAAATCAACTTAATCAGATTTTTTTGTTCTAAGTAAAATGATCAGTGTGTACACATTTTCTGATAACTGTATTTTACTCATTTACAAATTGTATGAGGATCAGTTTACTTGATAGTGTCTTTGTATTTAGCAATATAATCTATAATCAAGTTTTTTTACTCCATCATATTTTTATAATTATTTAAGATAGATGCAAGCTTTGACATTATAGACCATTGGGATTAGTAATAGGTTTGCTGAATTTTCAACATCACAATTAATGTTACCAAAAAATACTCATCCCTCATTGTTGAGAAATCATTTAGAAATACAGATAGACTTTAGGAGAACAAATAATTAATAATCATTCAAAAATTAGCTTTCTATGAATACAGTGCAAAATACAAGAATATACTAACACTATATGTTTCTGTCTTAAATACAAACAGAAATTCAAAACACTGCTAAATATTTATTAAATGCAATTGGCAAATATCAAATTGTGAAACTTATTTACAAGTATTTGAATGAAATTCAGTATTTCAACTATCCAAGCTACAAATAAAGCTTATCAAAATACAGTCTAAAGTAATACATTTAATCATTCAAATAGATACATTTTTATTCAAATGATGTCTCTAATAGTTTCCAATTTTTGTGATATCAGACTTGAAGGAAATGATAAGTACAACAAAAATGAGCAAATCAAAATCTAAGAACTGTTTGCAGAAAATAGCCAATGCGTTAACCAATGTGTTAATATGTTTAAACTTTGAGCTAAAAATGCGACGTTCTATTAAATTTTTAATTAACTAAATTGAAAATGTTGTTTTCGATATCAACTAAGACTAGTTGGTCAAGATGTAGAATAGGGTCACGCGGACAAAGTCAACACTAATATAGAAGAAGAAAACCTTAATTTATAAAAAAATTACATCCTTTAAACACAATGATTCATATAAATGCACGGTAAAAAACGATAGGAAATGAAATAATAGCATACGTCGAAAGTTAAAGAAATAATATAGATCAATAAATTTGCATAATTAACCTAATACTTAGTACGCGGTATATATTTAAGGAGAATAGCACAGAAAACTGGGAATTCATAAAAAAATTTATCTATTATTAAACCAAAAGATATAGATATACATTTATGTAAATCTATACATTTTTAGTGTAGTTTTTTACTTGATTTTTAAATAAATGGGAACTTGTTTTCCCAATTCGTATTTATTTTCATATTTTATTTACCGATTTTAAGCGTGACAGCGTTGTATAAATTTTTAATGTATAAATAGACATTTCGCTAATATTATTATAAATATATTTTGAATAGTGCGGATGTATAGTATCGGTGGGTGCAATAACTATGGGCCCTTCGATATGCAATTGTTACTGAAAATTTAAATAAATTTACTTAAAATGTTATATGCATTATGTATAACGTATAAACTTATATATTTTCATACTTATTGAACATGTATATGGGACTCGACATAGGGCCTTTTATAATTGAAGTGCAATAAACCATTTTTTGCAAATTGATTCCAAACGAGAAATCGCCTTTTTTAGTTTCCATTTCAATCTTTGCTTATGTAGTGTCGTTTAACTGATTCTTCATAAAGCAATCATCAAAAGCAGGATCATTTCACTTGTTTTGCTGCTAACAGCATTTAGTTCATCCTCACACAATTCTAAAGCAATCTATTTGACAATTTTGTCAATTAACCCGTTCTTCAATTATGTTTTACTCAACAAATCATAATTGCTTAGTAGATTTAAGAAAGTACCTCATTTTGAAATTTAAATCTATTATTTGTTCGGTTGTAATTAACATTTTGATGCACTTTTGTGATCAAAGTTTTTACCTGGTTTAATGAATTAAAGATTTTTTTAACGATCTAGAAGAAATTTTATTAACCAGAAATAACTTGCGTCTTTTATGTATTCTTAATAGTATAAATTACATGTATACATTTATATATTCATTAGAATTGAAAAATGGTGTCAGAAAATGTCAATACTTGCAAGACATGTGCAAGAACTACTGGCGATAATTGGGTGCAATGTTTAAAATATATTAGTTGTTATAATAATAATACGAGTAAAACACATTGAGTAATCGAAATTAATAAATTTATATTTTTATCAAAAAGGAATTGGAAATTCACCTAAGGTAAGGTCTTGATTTAGCTAAAAGTGTATAGATTTGCGTAAATTTACTTTTCTATCTTGCAATTTGTTAACTAACATATAATAATTTTTTATGAATTCCAAGATTTCTGTGCTGTGGTGCTTAAATAAGTACATTATTTCTTCAACTTTTTACCCTATAATAGTGTTTATCTTGTCCACGCGCTCCGCGTGCATCCTATTCTATGCCTTCGCACAATTAATCCAAGTTTGATATTGATTGGTTTTTTATCTAATCATTATTTTACCTTATGTCATTCAGCAAATACCTTTCGAACTCTTCCCAATAAAACGTTTAAGTTTTTGGACTTAACATATTGAATGAAAGCAGGTGGGCATTTTGTATATAATTAAGTGGTTGAATAAAAGAACCAATGCGTGATAAACTATTGGCAACCACATTGAATTCCCTACACTGTAACAAATTTCATGCTTGAATTCTATGTGCTATAGTCTCCATCTCATAATATTGACATTGCTAATTTTCCTTTCGTCGTTTCAAAATTCATGTTTCACATCTTGATTCCATATTCTCCGTTATTTCTTTTACAGCAGCTCTCAAAGGGTGTCCGCTCTTTTGTTAAGGAACCTTTTGGATGGTCTTTTTTTCAGATTCAAAGCATCTTCATTTATACATCTATACAATTATCTCATTTTTCAGGAACAAATTCTTTGATTTTTTGAATAATGCGGCGGTAGATTTTTTCTTTCTGAATAAGTAATAAAAGTATCTTTTACAATAAAAATCTTGAAAACTTTAATGTAAGGTTGGATGTAAATTTTTTGCGAAGTTAGGGAAAGCATTCAGATTATCATCAAAATCTTGTGAATTTCCACAAGTTGCAAAATCATTTAGACACATACATTTAGATTCCAATTTGTTGTTATCAATTATTTTGTTCATGATTCTTCGAAGAGCGGCTTCATCGTTTGTAGGACTGAAGGGTAGTCTTGCGAATTGAACGCTTCCCAGCATCTTCAAATACGTAAATTTCTCATTGTTGATTATAATACTCAAATAAATTTTGGAACAGCAGATTGTTCATTCTTTTCGTGTTGCATTTTTCAATATACCTCTTATATTTTAGGTTATGCAATATCTTTTGAAATTCGCTGATAACACAGCCTATTCCTTGGCATCATTTTGGAAAGCGGAATTTAATGCACTAATCAAATTGCATAAGTTAAGCATAACTGTTCTTAATGAGGATTTTTCTACGCCTTTTGTTATTGTTGAAAGTGATTTCGTTGATCATATAAACATGTATCTTAAAAGAACTTTTCTTTGTAAATATGCTATTCATATTTGGAAATACAATAAACATTATGATGCTTTTCTAGAAGATTTATCAATTAATCATGAGAAAGAGCTTTATTATGTTAATAATTTTCCTTCTTACAAAATTCACGTTTCGTATTTTAATAAAAAACTTCTAATGAAAGATCGCTTAAAATACATTGATGAAATCTTGGATGTATTTCCTATAGATTCAAAAGTTGATCTTAAATCACCCAAATGTGTTCTCTATTTGTGCTTACGGCGGGCTAGACCATCGGAAGTATTTGAATCATCTGTATTTTTCGGTCCTCTTGTTGGATATGGGCAAAGAACTGTCGTTGATATGTTTTCATTAAAAACAAGATTTTTTATTGGCAATACGACTATGGATCCTATGCTCGCTTTTGTTATGTGCAATATAGCTGGTGTCAAGCATAATGATCTTGTTCTTGATCCTTTCTGTGGTACTGGAGGAATTTTACTTTCATGTGCACATTTTGGAGCACATGTTCTTGGTGCAGAGCTGGACGGGCGTCTTCTCCATGGTCTAACAAAATCAACTCGTGTCGACGTTCCGAAGAAAAGAGCAACCGATGAAAATGTTCGAAGTAATTTTATTAATCATGAACTTGATAGTTATTTTGTAGACGTTCTCTCTAATAATTTTATTCACAATTTATGGCGCCCTGAGTGTATTTTTGATGTCATACTCTTAGATCCGCCTTATGGAATACGTGAAGGTCCAAGGAATCTAAAGAAATGGTATATTAATGATGGTGATAATAAATTCTTACCTGTTTTCTCCGAATACAAGCTTTCTTCGTTATTCTTAGATGTTTTGAATTTTGCTGGACGCTATTTGGTAAGTGCATAATGGCTAATAAACCCAGTTAAACAACATTTGGAATCAGGACCAGTGTCGTTTTTGCAATACAATCAGCAATATTTTATTTTTTAATAGCTATAGGTCTTGCAAAAAATTTGCATTGATTTGGAGATAATTTCGTTCAAAAAATACTTTTTTGTTTAGTTGCATTCCATATCACATTTCCATTTATTGAGACAGAAATCATTCTTTAACCATTTTAGTTGAAACCGCTCAATTTATATTAATGTATTATACGAAGCAAATAAATATAGAGGAAATCAATGCCATTTTGCATTAGAAAAAAATAAATTACGTTGTGAAACCATTACGTTTATTAAACAATGCATATGTAGATCGTTTATTTTGTTAATGTGATTTAATATGGAAAAGGGCTGTGCAGTTATTAAGAATATACGTTATTTTGCATGAGCTATTTCTGAGAAAATGATTTTTATGTTAAATGTTAAATTTAGTGGAGTATTTATAAGCGGGTGTTTTCGAAATATGAATCCATAATTCTTTTGCGATCACAATTGGTAATTGAGAATTTATATTTTCTTACGAAGGTTGTGCGATATGGAATTATTTAAAGTAAAAAAATAAATGAATATTCAAATATAAAATAGTGGTGAAAGAAATGAAGTTATTAATCATTTGTTTAATAATTTCAAATTTTTTATAGCGGAAATTTCAGTTTAACTGATCCAGAGTCCTTTCTTCAAGACGCACAAAATCACATGTGTTAAAACATTCAGATCTTCGAAAATATTTTGTTTAGGTAGTCCTTGTTTTTCTTTCACCAGTCGAAAATAATTCCGAATTTTGAAATCCATTTGTTGAAATGGTCTCATTGACAGCAATCGCAAAATTTTCAAATTTTTTTAAGAAGCTCGACTGCTGGAAACACTGAGTTTGAATTCTCGATACCCAATATAATTAATATCTTCTAAGCATAATCATATTTCCTCCTATCACATTTTTTAACAATTTGGCTGCCACCAAATGTTTAAGCCACAGATTATGCAATTTGATTTTAGCATCCAACCTCATTTTGGTGGCAACTTGTGACAAATCAATAATTACTCTCTGTTAACTATAAGGATTTTTATTGAATGTTATGTCCAACAAAACGTTTTGCATTATTTCGAATGCGGCAGTTAAATATTTCAGTTGGGAAGGAAGAAATGAGGCAATGTACTGTAAGGATTATAATTGAAATTTTTTCATCCAGTTTTAAAAGATGTAATTATTATGGCAATTATTGGATAAATTGCAATGACCTTTCGGTTTGTGAAATAATGGAATTACTAAATGTTATGGTTGTGACGTGCATTTAAAATGGCAAAGGATTAAACTATTAACCGCTAAATAGCGTCAAATAATTTATAAGATTTTTATATTTTGATGCAATGCAATCAAATATTCTTTGTATATTCTTTCTTCAAAACTTCAAGATAAGTTTCAATGCTATTCTTCTTCAAGCCTGTATAACTGTTTTATAGCTTCAGGCTATATTTAGACGGCTCGTGATGGAATACCATTGACTGGGTTAAATATTTGTTTCCAACAAATTCGTTTTTTCAAAAACACACTATATGGAGATGAAGTCAAACTACTTGTTTCTTCTAAGAATTGCTATCTTTTGATTTTCGATTTTTGCAAGCTTTGCACCAACCTGCCTTTAAAATAATTTGAAATTGATTACTTTAATAGAATTTTAGGGACGAGAATGTAGTGTTGTCCTTGTTTTGAATAAATTGCGGCAAAACTATGCTTTTCAATATTTGTAGGAAACGCGATTAAATTTTGGGCAATACTGAATTTCTTCAGCAAATACTTGGCGTTTGAATCTACTTCAGAATATCCACTTTATTTGCCATTCGATTTGTGGTACCGACATCTAGAAATATTGTATTATCATATTAGGTTGAATTGATATAATGGATTTTGAATATGCTTTTAGCAACCTTACAATATCCTATCAATATTGTACAGTACTACATTATATATTGTATTGGTTTATGACTACTGTTTAAGATATAAATTTATTAAAATAAATTTGCAAATTGGAGATCTTTGTATTTACATTAAATTTAAACTTTTTATTACCACTCCTAGAATAATTGGTCAATCTTAATGAAGGGTGGTTTTTCTAAAAATTTATCTGGAAATATTTTGGCGAAAAATTTTTCAAATTCTTTTCTGAAATAGCGATGACGTCGACATTTTGAACAGGTGTCAAAACAAAAATGTCCAAAATTATATAAGTACTTAGATGAGAATAAAAAAATTTTATGTTAATGATTTGCACTGTGATTTTTTCTCATTCTCCTAGTCACTTTAGATTACACACAAACAACGTTTCGCTAATTAACCCTAGACCTACAAGACCCAACCACCAACCCTCCCATTTTCTAAAAACCCCAGACAATGTAGAATTAAGAGTGGATCATAAACATTAGTAATTTAAATTTTAGGTATTGGGTGGAACATTGGTGTTTTGGTTGCCTACTTTGCAGGAAGACTTCATTCCGGACACTCATATACCTCGTTTAGACTGCTTAGAACTGTATGCAGATTGCGAACAACCGCTTAGTGCAAATGCTTCTCGCCATCTTTTGGCATTTCGTAAGACTACTGAATGGAAGGATTCAATGTCTGCTTATTTCATATCAGATTATTATGAAGGAAATATCAGATATCGCGATCGATATCTGGCCCCCAAACCCAAAATGTATTCTGAATATAAATCCTTTATTTCTTAATTATATTTATTGCAGTCTTTTTATATAGACGTTTATGTATGCATGTATGCAAATGTTTTACACCACATTATTTAAATTTACTGTTTAGAGAAGTAGTAGTCCAGGAGAACTTATTCATAAGTAGGGCGCGTAAAAGTCAATAAAATATTTTTCGGGCAAAAACATGTTGCGGATTGTGCATTTATGTAGTATGCTTGTAAGATCAAAAAACTAAAAAAAATTGTTCGGTCACAATTTCATTTTCATGTTAAACTAATTTTTAATTAAAGTATTTAATTTTTTTTGTCAAAATACTTATCAAAATTTGATATCAAGTTTTGTTAATTATTTTAATGCCATTTCTGAACAGTTTTTCGCAACTCCGTAAACTTTTTAGTAAATGATCGTTGTTTTTCTGTTGAAAACTTTAAAAATTATATTTTGTCATATGTAAACAGTACTTTATTGCGTTTTTTTCAAAATGTAAAAATTTTAGGAAAAAATTTATTGCACTACTCATAAGTAACAAATGATTAGTTTATTACTAAGAAATTGCAGTAACGCGTTACATATTTGTAATGGGGTTGAGTTTTTGAACAATATCCATTGCATAGATTTGATGCGTTGCAACACACACACAGATGCACTCTTTCTCTCTCTCTCTCTCTCTCTCTCTCTCTATATATATATATATATATATATATATATATGAATATGAATATAAGACTAATTCAGCAAAATTCTTGTTTTGTTGTCTAATTCTTATGAGTGTAATTGCATTAGATTGCGTTAACCCTACTCCAGCCA
>CABFPE010000270.1:249095-261110 GCA_900660155.1 Hofstenia miamia | reverse complement strand
ATATATATATATATATATATTTTTAGCTTTTAATTCAGAATTACCTAAAGTTTAGAGTTCATTCGAGTGGTACAACAACTGCTGGTACTACTGAACGTCAATTGCCTCAATTTCGTAAACCTACGGAACCAACTTTCAATTTCGTTGCTGAAAAAGATGTTCCTCATGGTCGTCTCAGTAACGCGATGATCGTTCGCTTGTTGGACGATTACCGCAAAGCAACTAGCAAGTCGGAATCAGTTAAAAATCTTTCCAAGAAATTTGGGGTAAACTTTTTTACTATCGACATTTAGGTAGATTTAATAATACGAATCATGGCCTACGAAATACGTGGCGATATTATTTCACAGGATGTATCTCTTGATTTGGTTTACATGTGTTTTTTTACTAAATCTGCTTTTATATTAATTCTATGTGTTGCATTTTAAATATATATATTATTGAATCGTAGACAAAACCACCAAATTCGTGAAAGCTTGATTCTTAAAAAAACATGTTTTCGGCAAGTTATTACAAATGCATATTGAAACGTATAACAAACATTTTACGCAAGATTTCTTTAATTATGTATTGCTGATCTAAGACAAAATATTTCAAGATACAAACAAGCCCATTTGCTGTGGTTGGATAATGTCCTCACCTTTTTTGAAGTAGAGTTTTTTGCAGGCAAATTTTGTCAAAGGGTTTCCAATTGCTCGAAGGTGAGATTGAGATTTTTCAGTAACTTATTTATTGTCCACAAATTGTGAATATTCGAAAATGTTGTTTATGTCCCTTTCCGGTAATTTGTAGTCCGCATTTTTCACCAGGAATGGGAATTTCGGATGAGTTTGTCAAAATTTAATCATACTGTAACTTCATGACATTTTGGTAAATTTTAGGCGAACTAGTGAACCTCTTTCGTTTTCAAATCTTTTGCAAAAATCCAATTAATATAAATAATACAAATTATGTACAAAGCAACAGTCGATTCGGTGTTGTGAAACTTTAACTCACACCATCAGTGACAAACAGTAAGTTTGCCAGAACCTACACATTCACCATTCCAATTGTCGATTCTATAAAACCACTTCCCAGAACCAGTTGTCGCGCTTAGCGTCCAATTGCAGCTGGCATGTCTCGTCATGTCTATTCGTGGCAATCACAATTTTATAATACTTGTCGAGTTTTTCTTAAACTTTCCTCTTGTGTAATTATCCCACGGCGTTTGTGTATTTAATCTTCGTTACAAGAAGCATGCAGAAGAAGTTCTAGTCCGCTAGTACGCTCAGATGGGATTATTATGTCCTCCAAAATTTTTAAACACGCATAGCCACGAATTTCCTGGCGTACCGTTGTAAGTGTTCGTAAATTTGGCATTTTCAATACTAATGAAAACAAGAATCCTGTGAAAGTAAACAATTTACTTGCAAGTTGGCTTGCACTTGATTGCTGCATGACGTATTAGAAACATTTCATCAATATCTTCTGTTAGCCCAACCAAGACATGAGGTATCTCCTTTTCATTGAAACTGAAATCACAATGTCTTTGCCATGAACGTTTCGTTTTCCGCATTTTCGGCTATTCCTAAAATTAGTGTTCCTGCGCTTAGAAATGGTTAATCCCGATTGCAGTCATCAAACACCGATAAAAATAATTAGTTTATTGTTGATGCAGGACGGATACAGATGGGGGCGAGGTGGCCCGGGCCCCTCTAAAATGAATAAAATTACAAAAGAGAATTCCTTAGTACCGTCAAATGGAGTGAATAGGAGGGGTTTTGAAGTCTTTTTTCAAAGATCTGGTATTTGTTAAATACATTTAATTGAACTTTTAAGCATAATATGCCCTATAGATACGCAAAAGAACAATGTTAAATATCAAGCATAGCATAAGTAATAATTTGCTAAAATGTTCTCCTTGTCTACAATTTATATTCACCACGCTGTTCCTACTTACCCTACTTGACGATACTCAATAAGGTTGGCCAAATTTTTGTGTTCAAATTCAACATCATGCATCTACTCCAAAAATCCAAAAATTAAATTTGTGTGCCATATCAAAACTCAGCACAATTTGTTGAATTTTAGAATTCATTGATTTTAGCAAGATCTTCACTTTTTTGAATTGGTTGATTTTCTTGAATTTTATCAACATATTTAAAAATATTGATTGGATTTAAGATTAAGCACACTTTCATACCATTAGGGGAAATTTTGTAATTTACTTAATCTTATGCAATTGCTCTGTTTTGTTGTGCATTATACGGAAATCTCCTAAAAACACAACATGCTATTGATAATTTGACATTTGAAAAAAAAAATTGAAAAATAGCGCAAATTCTATATTTCCATTTTTGAAGTCAGTAGATGGTGGTGAAGTCCGTGCATAGTGATTAATTTTAAAAATTTCAAATTCAATAGTTTGTGCCCTCCCTAGTACCCAATTATGCACTTCGCATTTTATTCTACAGTGGGCCTCTTCTAAAAAAAATTTCTGTAGCGCCACTGTGTTAATGCGCACTGAGTGTAGTGTAACGTTTATTGCATTGTTGACTATGCGAAAGAATGTATCCTGAACGTTACTAACCAACAAACATTCTAAGTTATGAGAATTCAGAAAACGTTTCTTAGAAGTGTCCATTAGGATATCACCACAAATACTTTGTATGTGATTTTCATTTGGAGGAAAATTCAATTTCTTAGCAAAATAATCGCAATAAGCTGGTTATAGACCTTGTGTCAAAGCTATAGTGAAGGTAACCACGTCTCAAATCCAATTCAGTGCATAAATGATATGATAATTACATGAAAACAAGCATAATTGTTAATATTAATCAGTTATATCATTAGCAAAAGGCACATTTCAAATTTAATGCAATGGCTTGGAAATAACGTAGTGAATGCGTAGTTCACATTCCTGCAAACAGTGCTGTAATTCCATAAATATAAGTGCACTATAATAGATATTTATTAATATTACTTTTAAGAGGTTGAAGCATTTGTCGATTTTTATAATAGGTCATCTATGGTTTCGTTCCTGATTTTTTCACGTATCAAATTGTGTGTAAACACTTCTGTTTTGAGCATTGACACAACTCTTACTCAGAAAGGATTAGGAAGTTGGTTTTAGGTTCACTTTATTCACAGATGATTACCTTTCAAACATATATATATATATATAAGAATTTTTATAAAATTGAGTCACTTCAACCATGACGTCATCAGAATGTCCTGTGACCAAAATTTTTTGCACATGTCTATGAGGATTTTACAATTAAAAAATATCTAGTATTCGATACTGCCCAAAGTTTGGAGCATGTGTAAAAAATCCCCCTACAGGGATAGGGATAAATATAATCGTATTATATTGAGCCACCAACTACCAACTATTTTGAATCCTTTCTGCGTAGAAGATACAGAATTATTTTTCAAATTTCCTCTAGTATTACTACCAATAGAAATATCAACAATTTTCTTGCTAGTGCATAGTAAAAAACACGATAGTAAAATGAAATTCAATTTTAGCTTTAAAGGCTTTAATTGAAGACAATATTTTTATAAAAGGTAGTCGAATTCCTTCCAATGCAAATGTAAAGTCTGTTTACAACAAGTCAAGTTCGTATCAAAAAGCTCATATTGAAATTACCCGATAGAATCAACTTTCACAATGACCTATGAATAAATGATAATTAATCTTTCAAAATACGACTAAATTTCCAATTATATCTAAATATTATCAAACAGGCAACTCTGATATATTAAAAATACTTTACAAACTCTAAAATTGGAAATTTTTTGTTTCATTTTTCTGAACTCAAGTGAGCTTTTACTCCACTTTATCCCCATGGATACCATTTTTAGAAAAATTTTCTACCCACTAGCATCTCTGAGTAAAACGATTTGAAAATTGAAGCGTGAATCAATATGTATTTTGCTGTATATAACTAGTTTCGAATATTAATGATAAATATGCTCGAGTATGAATGTACGGTTTATTAAATATGCATATTTGGCGGGTACGAGCTTTTATAAGACGGATGTGACCTCGTTAATTAATCATGTATTTTTGGTAAACTAAAATTACATTATATGTAATTTATTAATTTCAATAATGTAGGATTATTTTATTTGTGGATTTATTTACTGTCTTAGATTAACGAAGCGGATTGCCAAAACCTGACGGATTACTTTGCGAATTTCCAATTGGTGCAGGAAGGTAAACCGTCCTATGTACACAACGAAGATGTTGAACTTGATTTCCAATCCCAATTTCCCACTTTAGCTCGGCTATTCAGTGGGTCAAAAGGTGAAAATGAGGCAGTTGTCCCTGTTACAGACTCTTTAAAAAGACCAGTTCAGCCTATTCCCTCCGAGGAAGTAAAGAATACCAAAGATAAAAAAATTTGAGCGTTTTATATCATCTTTGATTTTGTATTGAGATTTTTTATAAGAATTCTATTTGATGTTTATTGAATAGTAAAATTTCAACGAATTCAAATATTTGAAATTACTGATAAGTCTGAATTAAAAGTTTCATATTTACGTTACAGAAAGTATTTTTTTATCTTTTATGGTTTGATTTTAATTTGATATTTTTTGTTGGCACTTTATCTGACTCGTGTTCATAGGATATGCTTGCAACATCAAGTATTCTATATAGTAATTCGTTAATTAAATATATTTTTATGATCTTGGTAAATTTGAACTGAAATCTAGAATATTTTTTAAATACCCCTGTTTAAAACCTTATTTAAACTTAAAGGTATTTGTTGTTCTTTCTCCTTAGTGAACATGATATGATTATCAATCAGATGTAAACTAGCGATTTTTTCTGCATTTCAGTTATCAACTAGAGCAAATGGGTTGTCTAATGGCTTACTAAAATACTTTTACTAGGTCATGGTTGCCCACGTTTTTTAAATAATTGAATTATGTATTTCCCACATACTGTTTTTCGATTGATAGTTATGTTATTTTTACGAAACTATTTAAGTCAATTAGTCAGGTCGAGTTATATTTTTAAAAAATGATGATGAAAAAGAATGCACACAATTATTCAAAATGTCGGGAAGCCGATTAATTATTTGGGAACGGAAGTCAGACCAAATGCAGAGCATTTGAAATTCACTAACAAAAAGATATTTTAGTTTGTAAAATTGAGTAAGATACAAATCTAACAGACGAGCCACTTGAAAATATAAGCATAAAAAATCTATCTACGTTATGCTTAAAATCCAGATCACTGCTATGCCTGCTTATGAAGACCTAGTTGATTTTAAAGTTTGAGTAAATAAATCTAAATTATTTGCAGATGATGAAAATATTCTCAATGATTTTGAAATTGAGTTTTTTGAATTTCATACAGTAATGTAAACAATTGTAGCAAATTGCAACGAATTGATAATCAAGTTTTCTGCAAAATTGAGACATGGATTGATTTGAAAAATTACTTTCTTTTGGACCATTGTTATGTAAAGAAATGTAGTAATTATGGCGAATACAAAGTTATGTTAAATGAAACATCTAACTGTATGTATTGCATGGATAACCATGATTAATAATATATTTTAATTAGATAGTGCATATTTAGAGGGAAAGTTTTGTAAATTAAAGATGCTCAAGTTGTGCGAAATATATATATTTTAGTCTGTTTTTACTAAAATTAAAAAGCAAATTCTTGATTATATTAATATCTTTAATATGGCAATGCATTTCAACTTTAATAGAACTTTTCATTGATTATATCATTGCTCGATTATATTAATCTTTAATATGGCAATGCATTTCAACTTTAATAGAACTTTTCATTGATTATATCATTGCTCACATCTCAAGTATTAATAAATGGTGAGTGCTTGTTAGATTTTTCATAACACACCACTAGCTGACAATGGCCCCTCGGAAATTTTGAATTGATTAGATATTTTCATAAAGTGACTGAGGTTAAACTATATGAGATGCCTCTTAAAGAGGAGTATTCACACATATTTGAGATGTGATTGAAATCATCAGCTAATGAACACAGTTGAATGAAATTTATTTTCGTATTTGATTATTTACCCTCCCCTTCACTATTTATTAACTAAAATATTAATAATGTAGGTAACAATATAACATAAAATCTAAGTATTTAAATACATGTATATTAGATTGCTTTATAATTGAAATCCAGTATTCTATGATGATCAGGGCCTGGATAAAATTGCGTTGTATTAATACCAATTCTAGAAATTGCTGATGTTCGAAGGGCAAGCATTTTTCAACTTCATATCAGTAAGAGCTTTGTTGATGTCGATGTGAGATACTCTTTTGAATATTCCTTATATTATTTCGCCACGACTTCAAATTTACTGGTGCTTCATTTAAAATGTCATCGGAAAATTTCATGGAATAGAGTCTCGAATTTGCTGAAAGTTAAAAAAACTCGTCAATATATTATGACTCGTTTTAAATGGAAGTAATAGCAGCATTTTCTCTTGAATTTGATAGTAGTACAATTTTATTAACATTGTCATTTAGTTCAAAACTGTAAATAATAATGCAAAAGGTGAATAATAAGTCACTTCAATTTTATTTTGAAAAAAACATATTAAAAGCTTGACTGAATTGAAATGAAATATTATTGAATACTCAATAAAGCGAATTACTAATATCACAAAAAGTGTTCAAACAAAGCATAATTTTCCTGAATTACATGCTGACATGTTTGTAAAGAAATTATTTACAGCGCAGTGCAATTATTTAATATTTATTTCATCAGTTTCTGAAAAATTTTGTTCTTTAGGCTATCAAGATTTTGTGGTATAAAAGCAATGTAGAGACACTTGCCTTCAATGCACCTCACAGATAATAATCCACTGGAGACAGATCTGATTATCTTGATTACCATCGTAGTTCTATCGGAGCTCCATCTTCCTGAAAAATAGCAGATGACATTTTCCGCTTTCATCGCATTTGAGAGAAGGCATGGGTTTGTAACATGTTTGTATAGTTATTTTGATCCACTGTTTCAGTAAGGAAAAAATTCAGCACCTCATTTCTTTCTTCAAACCAAAGAATCTTCCTAAATCATTATTTTCAGTTCTGTGATACTATGATAGCCCCCAAGATCACCAGGTCTATCTCCAATGGATTTTTATGTGTGAGGTGTATTTAAGGCACTTGTCTACCATGAATTCACGTCACAAATTCGATTACCTGAAAGCCAAAATCGTTCAGAACATTAATGAAATAAATATCAATGAAATGCAGTTCGCCTGTATAAAATGTCAATTTGTAATTCAAGAAAATGGTGGTTTGTTTGAAAACTTTATTCGACATCAATAATTGTGTATTCAATGATGTTTATATTTTTAGAAGTAAAATTGAGGTGATTTATGATTCACATAGTATCTATTCTAATGCATATAAAATAAATCCGTCGTAACGAAATAGTGTGGCGCTCTAAAATTCAAATTTAGTTGCGCCCTGCTTACTTAATATGCAAAACTTTAATAATATTAAAAACAGATTTACGGATATATTACAATAAGATTTCATTCGAAGAAATACTTTCATATTTACTTTTTTAAGGGAATTGATGAACTTAAACTGTAACGATTATTATTATTATGTGTCATATGATTTGTCAAACTATATTGATTAGAAAATACAAAAAATGATAACAAAATGTGGAAAATATAGTTTTTAAAAAAAACGAAATATTGCATTAAAAAGGCATAAGGTCTGTGTACATTTTTGTCAAAATAGCCCGAAAGACAGCAATAATTATTTTAATACATTACGAAATAAATAAAACTCTAACTAAGTACAATTTTGATCTACATGCAATATTACTAAAATATTTTCTAGAGAAAAAGTATTAAACAAGTGTTAATTTATTTCAAATATTCAAAATTAATGGATGAAAATTAAATTCCATACATAGTAAATGATAATTATGAATGTATCACAAATGACAAAAATTAGTAATATTTTAAATGAAAACTATAACACTTGGAATGAACGACAATCTATTTACAAAGTTTAAACATTTCTATCATAAGCATTGTATTATAGAAAGAATAATGATCCATTAAACCAAGATTTACTAAGAAGCAAAGAAAATTAATTACAACAAGGCTAAAGGTTATTTTGAATTTCCGCAAGGGTTGTTGAAAGAGGGCATAGGTATTTTTTAAGACCTCAGTGTGATTTATTTAATCAATGTTTAACAAAATCAATAGTTTCAGTCAAGCAAATTAACCACGTGGAACAAAATGTATTATTTTAATATCAAAACATCCGTTTGAATTGCTAAAAAGTGCATCAGCAAATGACGCTTTAGGTATTTTATTGAAGACTAGTAATCGGAATTAGATAGAAACCAAAGATTGTATATGTCATCATTAGATATTTC
Source organism: Hofstenia miamia (assembly GCA_900660155.1). Classification (NCBI taxonomy): domain Eukaryota; kingdom Metazoa; phylum Xenacoelomorpha; order Acoela; family Hofsteniidae; genus Hofstenia; species Hofstenia miamia. Next base: position 252,730 of record CABFPE010000270.1, on the reverse strand, counting down.
AAATTCATTTAATTCTATTAAATTGGTAAAGTTAAATTAGAATTATATTCAATAGCTATTTAAGTAATCGAATCAGCATGTTAAATTATATGAAGAAGTATCAAATTCATTAAAACTAAACCATGGAGTGCCTCAAGAATCAGTACTGGGTCAATTACTGTTTAGGCAATATGTATATTTAGAATTCGCAGAAGATATTCTCAGTTATTGTAATGATATTTTAGCTTTGCAACAAAATGTTAAAGAAATGCAAGCATTCTTTAATAATAAGTTGTTAAAACCCACTATTGAAAAAACTATATGTATGGTAACTAAGAATTACAAAATTATGATGTGTAACAACGTGATTCAAGAATTAACAAAAATCAAATCTTTGTAAGTAGAAATCGATAATAAATTGAATTTTGAAGACGAAATAAACAAATATAAAAAAGAAAATACCAAATGGTATGAGATCATTTCAATAAATTGGAAAATTTAGATCAAGAGAATGGGGAATAATACTCATTCGATCAATTGTTCTTTCACAATTCTTATACTCTGCCTGTTTATTAACAAAAAAAGGAAAAATTATGATCAGAGAAAGTATTTGTGTGGGGATAAAGCATTATTAGTGACAAAAAAATAATAAAGAAATAATACGTAAATACTAATGCTGGATCCGATCCGGTTGAATCCTGTCAGGTTAAAACCGCTATAGCCCGGTTGAATCCGGTTAAGCTGCAGGAGCCGGTTAATCAGGTTAAATTTCGGTTAAATAATTATATTTATGATTTTCAAAATATAATTGATTACAATTATTGCCGTATTACAAAACAATGGAAATAGTGGCAAAGATTTCCTATTGTTGTAATTCTAGTTCTAATCGGCCTCGGGCTTGAGACAAGGTCGAACGCATTTATTAAACTGATCATAATTCATCTAAATTTTCCTTTTTTGTTTGACTTTGGTTAAGCTTCTGTATAAGTAATAAAATTGTTGTTGAAGAAGTAATTATAATGAGCAGTGTGATATGATATTTTAAATATTTAGAATTCCTCCAATTTTTAACTACTACAGGTAAGCTGAACGATTGAGGGCAGCATAAAACTGCTACGAGGCGATCTGGACACAAGATTGAGACAGTTACCAATTTAATAATTAAAATAGTTTAGAGATTTAGTTGTGTACAATAATCGGTTAATAAGGATAGAAAATAAAAATGTATCCCCTGGCACTTCAACAAAACAATTTGAGCCCAAAATAATTGTGGCTCAATGCTTCCTCTTTGGATCCTATGTAACCAGAATGTTCTCACAGTTGGACAAAAGTATCGAGACAGACCTCTAAAATAATATTTACTTAAATATTTGAATAGTTATTAAAATCAATTTTACTGTTTACCCATTGCCAAAGACTTTAACTTTACCTACCTCTCCTAATGTCAATTAATGTGGATCGATTAGAAAATTACTTATTTTGAGAAATATTTCAGGCTTAAGCTTAGCCTCCATTAGTCAGTTGCTTGTAACAACATTTAGGAATGTTTGAACAATATTGGTGTTCAAGAAAATAGGGTATCCTCGCAAATTTAGTTATAGAGATGATAAGGTACTATTTTATCCATTGAAGAGTAAACTCTAAAAAATTTACAGCCAGTTAAAGCGAAAGTGGTCCTTAGTTAATCACCTCTGCAAATGCATTGTTATAAGAATTCTAGTGTGATATCAACTTATGGGTGGAATTTGTAGAATTGCTATTAAAAACTATATTTTTCCAAACACAAGAGAAAAATCTGCTCAAATAGGTTCATTAAGCAAAATAGGTATACTACCCAGTATTGGATTAGGGCCATATGTTCGGATGATGGCAAAATCGAGCTATACTTTTGGCGCCTGGAATACATTTGGAGGCGATCAGAACTATCAAAGAGAGTTTGTCGCAAATACACAACTCCAGCATTTAAAAATGACGGTAATTGAATAATGGCATAGGGGTCCTTTCAGAAAATGGAATGTGCAAGATCATGGAAGTTGATGGATTAATGTATTCAGCTAATTATGTGTCAATCTTGTGTGAAAATTTTCTGGTAGCCCTCCATTATGTGAATTTATTTTAGAAGAAGGAAGAACCTTGTCAAACATTACGATTCACCAAGCACTTGTCGAAGAAAACGAGGTTGCCTTTATCCCAAATTGACATGTGCAAAGTCATGAGCTCGATATAAATGAGCATGCTTGATCAAAATTTAAAGGAAGAGTAGCTAAACGTCAATCTTTGAATATTCAGGGTTTTTGGAAAGCGATTGAAAAAGAATTTTATGAATTTTAGTGATTTTTTTGAAAAATTTCTCTCTACTATGCCCAATTGTGTTAATGAGATGATTCAGCAAAATTTATGGGTTATCCGATACTAATAAACGTAAAATTCTAACTGTATATATTATTTCTGTTGTTGAATAATTTTTGGGTATGCTGAATACTAATATTTTTTGTCATTTTTCACTTTTATGGTGCCGCCCCAATTACTTTGTCCAATGTCATTTTTTGTTGTGTCCAGATTTTTTTTCTAACATACAACAAATAAAAATAGGATTTTCCCCAAAAATTACTAGGATGTTCTTTCTAGTTTTCCTAAGCAGTATATTTGTCTTTCATTACCTGAATATAACATAATGTTGAGATAATTACCAAAACGTAAAAAATTAATAGATGTCTCAATACTTTTGTCCATTTCTGTATGTATATCTTTCTGTGATAACGTATCTTAAATATAGAATACATCTTATCGATTCGATAATCCCTACCATAAGTAGTAGTATGTATTTTGACGGATTTACACATTCTATTTGTTACTACAATCCAGAAGTACTATTTATCGATCAAATTTCACCACTATGAGAATGGTGCATTACAAACATCAAGTTCAATGTGAATATAGGTAGCATAGCCTATTAACAGATAAAAAATCTGCGAAAAAATTCCTCGAAACTGAAAAATAGGTAAATCAAAAAAATTATTATCGAGAATATGATAAATGACCAATCCTGGACACCAATTTGATATCAACACATAGGAAAAGACCAATTTGATATTTTGATTTTGACATATAGAAATAGAATATATTTTTCTTTTTATCTTAAATGTGAATATGGATGATTAGATGTATGCAACCAAGGAAGCGCTAATTTTTAAGTACCCTGTTTAAACCGTTAACTATGGAAGCCAAAGCAAAGAAAATAGAAAAGAATAGATTCGTAAATTATTCAAAATCGATGAGGAACAAATTGGACTACAATAAAAGAGATGAAAAAATATACATTATTTAATAAAAATTGAAATACATGAATATAGAGAGGAATATAAATTACCTGACAAATTATAGAATATGAAAAATGAGTGAATGTATTTGTTAGTATTTACATGTATGTAGTTACTCTATTAATAAATTCAATCCATTGTAAGTTTGTAAACTTAATACATGAATTCAAATTGACAGGCTTTAAATTTTAAAATACTGATTATACAATAGACCGCATCTAATCTAAATTCGCCTTAGCCCAATCTAGTAATTAAAATTGTTTTTAATATTTATTCTTGGATGTGTCTTTTTTCTTTTATTTGTATATATATATATATATATATATATATATATTA
>CABFPE010000270.1:192676-239293 GCA_900660155.1 Hofstenia miamia | reverse complement strand
ATAAACTTTATTGCTCATACCCACCCATACACAAACCGTCTTACACGTACCCACCCATACCCGACTACAAAATTTTCTTTGTTGCTATTAAGCAATGTAAAATTTTCTAACAATATTTCGAACACAATTGACATTCATTATATGTTAAAATTTTTAACATTTAACTATTAAAATTTATGCTTTTGATAAAAATCTTGTTTAAGATACTCTTAACGTGGAAGGAAAAGCGTACCCATACCCGATAACAGTTATGAGCACCCACCCATACCTGCGGGTATGGGATTGAAGGTCGGGTCACCGCACATCACTAATATTAGCGCTGTGTTCACAGGATTCAATTTAATAATTTTTCACGTTCACAAACATTCTATTATTAACGCATTTTTTCAGTGTCACCTCATTTCAAAGAAAACCAGCCCGTAATTAATAGTAAAAAATGACTAAATTTTAACGAAAATCGTTATCAGAACGCTTATTTTACTTTAATTTTTGGTAAATGTCCAGTTAAAGCCCGGTTTCTAACCAATAAATAACCGTTATTTTGAAACCAATTTTTAAAAATTTTTACAACACACTACGCTTACCAGTCGGCATAAACCATAATTGTGCAAGATACTACAAAACGAATTTAGCATCGAAGATATTTGTTAAGTTGACATTTATTACCCTACACACTTGCAATCAATGAATCCAACTATTCTAAGGGTGTATTCACACAGAAAGCTTGCGATATAGCGCTTGTATTTTTAACACATGTTTTAAGATAGTTGAATTCACACAGAAAGCGAGCGATAAAGCCAATCTTGAGATTTAAACAAGAGGAAATAAAGGAGGGTATTCACACAGAGAGATTGCGATATCGCGCTTGTAATTTAAACACATGTTTTAAGATAGTAGCATTCACACAGACGGCGTGCGCTTGCTATATTTTTTAACACATGTTTTAAGATAGTTGAATTCACACAGAAAGCGAGCTTGCGCTTGCGATAGATTTCTAGCAATGTATTAATACGAGAGTGTTCACACAGAACGCGAGCTTTTAATTGCTATTAGGAAAATATTCAATAATATTCTCTACACATTGTTATATTTTATTGCATTTGAGCGAATCAAAGTGGATAATTTTTAATATGTAAACATTATGACAATTTAATTGATCTTTATGTAAATAACTAACTGAAAATCATTTGATACAATGGAATCTATGCGATTAGACAGCCTATTAAATTCTTCATTAAAATTATTGTTTTTCTTAAATTGTTTAATATTTTGATAAACCTTAATGCAATTTATATTTTTTGAAATTCTATAAATTACGGGTGAATTAAAAAACTTTTTCTAATTTAGGCAGATTTTTAAGAATATAGAAATCAAAACATTTTTTATTAATAGCAGTTACTATAGTTCAACTAGTAACTCCTATAAATAAAAAATGTTGTGGACAAAACCTATTTTACAAATATGTTCAATAATACAATTTTTGTGATAATAGTAAATAATAATTTGAAACTAAATACATTATACGTACTTCGTACAAATTTTTGGCATGAATTTAAATTATTGGGCGAGATGTCATCGTCAAAAATATTTAGCATGTTTAAAATCAAATTTACAATCTTTTACAATCGCGCACTCGCGCGCTTTCTGTGTGAATAGAACTATCTTTAAACATGTGTTAGAAAATATCGCTCGCGCTAGGCTTTAATTGGGATTGCGATAAATCTTTCTGTGTGAATGCTCTCTCAGTAACTCAACTGTTTAAATCTCTAGCAAGCCCAAGCTCGCACAATCGCGCTGTGTGAACACCCTGGCTTTAATACATTGCTAGAAAATATCGCAAGCACAATCGCGCTGTGTGAACACTCTGGCTTTAATACATTGCTAGAAAATATCGCAATCTCTCTGTGTGAATACCCAAGATTTAAAGCTAGCGCAAGCTCGCTTTCTGTGTGAACGGAAAAAGCTCGCACTAGCAAGCACATCTTTCTGTGTGAATGCACCCTAAGTGATTAACTGATGATCGTACTTTGTAATTACCAGAAAATCACTTTTCGTTTATACAATATCGTTTATCATATTTAATGTCGACATCTTTCTGCTGCCATCTTCTCTTTTATAGACAAACACAAAATATATTGAATCTTGCTGTACATGATAATTCTAGATATATTATATTAACACAACATTTATGTAACATGTAGAAAATTGAATGAATTTGCTATCACACATTTCTAATGATTAAGATACGTTTGAAAGGTTAGTTTTCCTATAGAATCAAATTATGAATAAATTAATTCGAATCTAATATTGAATAACCGACAAATAACCATTTAAAAACCAAAATCGTTTTCGACATTAAATAACCAAAAATTTTCCAAACGCGTTTCCGGAATGAAATGACCATGTAATAACCGTTTCCGTTCAAAATTAACCAAAAATAACCCTTTATTTTATTTCTATTAACGGTTTCGTTCTAAAATAACCAAAAATAAAATGCATTATATATACATACAATTATATATATATATATATATATATATATATATGTTAGGGCTATTCCTAAAATAGGTTTTTAGTAATTTTGCAAAAGCTTGGGGTCGCAAACGTGGAGAAATTATAAAATATCCTTAAAGAACAAGCTAAACGTAAAAAAACGTCATGTCTTTCCCATTTTGGGATTTTATAGTAACCCTATGCAAACCTAATCTATAAAACAAAAAAGAATGCCTGTTTCAAATTTAATGTTGTGAAATTGCATCAAACTATTTATTTAGGACGTATAGTGCTCTGATGCTGACTGCTATATCTTCAATGAATTTAATAGCTTTCTGAGCTGCATGGTTTTACCTAGAAACCTCAATATACCAACTAGTTCTAAGCTCCAACAACATTTTAAATCCTTCTTTTGTTTTTTGATAAAACAAAATTGTGTTAGAAAGCCTTTGATAGATGCTAATATCAAAACTGATTTAAAACCAACCAGAGGCCAACTATTGGCGATTCACAAAACTTGAAGAAATTAAGGCAAATTATCTAGTAATAGAAAATTATAGTACTAAGAGAAACAGAAAAATCAGTTTTTACCTTGAAGCTTAGCTTTTTCTAATTGCAAAGTTTTGCTTGCAAATTTATATGTGAAATAGCCAATTCTCCCAGGCAGTTGAAGCCAGTGAAGATCATAGGATGTTTTCGAGTGTCTTTATGATATCATTTTATCAATTGCTTATGATAATGAAAGGGATGCATTATGCTCCATTAGAGTTAAAATTCCGCAACAACTATCACAATGCAGCGTATTTTAAATTTTATGTCCATTAAGCCACAAATCTACCAATAATATTTGTGGTTGTAAGAAATTTCTAAACGAATTTAATGGCTTTTCAGCAGCTAGAACTAATTTGTGATTTCGTGAATTTTAAGGCAGGTGCAGTACTAGAATGGTTTCAATGAGTTGTGGTTCAATTATTTATTATATATTATATAAGTATAATTTTGCAATTTATGCAAAATCAAATCATATCTTTCAAAAATTTGCAATGATTTTTGAGATTTTCCACAAAAACTTTAAGCATATATATATATATATATGAACATTGCAGCTAGTGTTACTCTCTTTAAGGCACTCTTCATTCATAAGGTAGCAGAAAATTTTGAAAATAAGGGCTTTGTCTTGATAAACCCACTGAAAATTCATTTATATTTCAATATTCACACAAAGCTTAGACAGTTTTTGAAAATGAGGATATAATAAAGTGGTAGATAGAGGTGGGAAGAGAGTGCGGACAACCATCCTTCTTGTTTATTTAACAAATAACATATTAAAGCAACTTAGTAAGCAAATTCTATATTTTCCGTAACAATAACAGACGCATTTTATACTGCTTATTTAACTTTCTTAAATGAAGAAAGGGCCTGATGGAATTTAATAAATCAAGGAAAATTTTATTATTAAAATTGTTTTTATACCATTTGTCCACTATTCCACACTAAAGTTCAAAAAAATAAATTTTGGAATACCCCTAATATATATATATATATATATATATAATATATATATTATGTATATATTATAAATATTATTAATAGATAATTTCAATTTTTAGGTCTTTGGAAGTATGTACTTCTATATTGGAATGGCAATAACATCTTCATGGCACATTGTGATGATTTCACTTGAAAGATATCTCGCAATTTGTATGCCCGTGTATCATCGTGTACATCTCACCAAAAGAAAAATATTGGTATTCATTGTAGTTTGCTATTTTTTCGGATTTGGAACCACAATATTACACATGCCCATACTCTTTCGAATAGATGAAGAGGGCGTATGCAGCACCACATTTTTTGAAATAGACTCTTGGATTCGCAAGTTTCAATCCTTCACCTTTCTAGGTGTATTCGCGCTTGGTCCTTCATTTATCATTGTGCCATTATATTTAAAGATCATTATTAAACTACGTCAATCTGCCAAAGGAAGTCAAATTAATAAAGCCAGCATTACTGTGGTTAAAACATCTATTGTGGTACTTTTTAATTTATACATATTAAAACTTGATGGCAGACGATTTTTGTTTATCAGTAAACTTTTTGACTTTATTAAGGTTATACGAGTGTTTATATATCTTTAATGAGACATTTATTAACTGATCTAATTGGAATTTCATAGTACATATTTACATATTATTAAATATTTGAAATTCTGTTATAGATGTCAGCAATAAATCATTGCTGGAATTCTCAAAATGAATATTAGCCGCTAAGGTTTAGCCTTTTTTCTTAGATTGCAAAAATATTTGAAATATCAAGTTTAGGAGAAAACCAAATGATTTCATTTTATTCAACCATTTGTCAACGTTTTATAAGTTAGGTCAATTTCTTTGGTAGCATCTGCATATTTACTGTCTAGATTATGCGATTTTCAGGTTTATAAAATTTCTTTTGTGAGAAGACTTAAATGATCTGTGTCATATCTACATCTAACTAAGGATATTAAATAAAATCATTCAGCATTTGTAGAATACCTTAACTAGGCAAATTACTATGTATGGCAGAAGAATATTTCAATCAGGATTATAAAACTATCGAAGAAGAGTAGCTAAGCTCAAAAGAATAAGGAACAAAACATAGAAATATTAAGGAGCAATGCAATGGAGCATTTATTTCATCTCTACTTTGAATTTTTAAATTTAATTCATATTAATTACAAACGTACTTAGGATGTTCAAATCATCAATTTTCGATTATCAATTATCAATCAATTATTTCTACTCATATTGTTAGCTTAAGAACGCATTTTTTTCAAAAAACCATTATTCAAAGAAATGTGAAAACAAAATTAAACCATCACATATGTAAGTACTTAGTGGGTTAGGCTTATGCTTAGGGCTTAGGCTTCGACAGAATACATGTTTGCAAACTGTGTTCCCGAACTATGATTGGTTCAAAACGTTGCACGTTGAAACTCTCAGTAGTGCAAACAATTTTGACAACAACTGCTAATTGATAATTGAATCGAATTTGGCTGCTGAATGAATCACTTCTCAATTACTAAATGGTAGAGAAATTATCAATTAACAATCAATATTTCGAATAGCCTAACGTTCTAATTCAATAATCTAGTTTGCTCTATAAAATAAAAAAATTATAAGATAAATTCAAATGTCTTCTAATAAAAAGGAAACAACTAGTTTGCCTATCAAATCAATTTAGTGCATAAAATGTATTATTTCAGAAAACACTGCTAAAGTAATAGCGGTTTTATATAATTTGTAATGGACATGCATGTTGTTCATTTTGTAGTGCTTGTAAACATTAAAGCAGTAAATTTGTAATCGGAAATGTAAATAATAGTTTTATAGCTGCTGCAATTTGAAAAATATGCTAAATTTTTGTAACTGTTTAATTCCTAATGGATGTGCACATTTCGTTATTAATTTCTAGGATCATAGTTAATTAGGCGGACTATTAGTTGGTTGAATTAAGGCTTATATATTAATGGACAGGGAAATAAATTCTTGAATATTGGAAATTTGCTATTGGACAGTCGAAAAAACCTCGGTACAGGAAATAAATATATTCCAGTAACATAATGGGTACATATCTAGAGAATTCCCGTTTACACATTTATGTGATTTTATAGCCGTGATTCAAACGCATAAAGATAAAGATGTATGTTCTTTTCGGTTCATATCTCTCAATTCGTGTTTCTTAAAATCCATGGCCACAAAAACATTATTCTACTTAAAATTATTTTGATTTTTTATAAATAATAGCATGTAGGTACAACGAAATTGCCATTTGTTTTGTTCTTGGTACACGAACTCAAAACTAATCAACAAATAAAGAGCAATAAACAGTTTCTTTCAATGTTACAAGCTACATTTTTAAACATAATTTGCATTATTAGGACTGAATCAACAAAGTTTTGGTAGCTATTTTTGCTTATTGTCATTGTACCCAGGGTTGGGTGATTTATGATTTTATTCTATTATAATCAAGTCAACTGATTTTAATGGAAAATAATTAAATCTTGATTATAATCATTGAAAAACTAATTAGTGAGAAAACTCAATTATTTTATTCATTTAGAGCTTTAAAACAAAAAATGACATTGACTCAGTGAGCCCTACCTACAATACTTAGACTTTTGGAGTTTTAAAGTATGAAATCGTACTTTTTAAGTAAGCTTTGTATCATATCAGGCTCTGCTTTACTGTCTTTAAGATTCTTAAATAAAATTCAATTTCTTTGATTATTTTAAAAAATAATTTTATTAGTAAAATCATTAAAATCTTTATTGATTCTTTAATTTCTTTAATTATTTTGCTAAAAATTGAATTTTCTTTAATCTTTTTCAAGAAATTTCGACAAGGATAACACAGGTCGTATATCATTAGCATATTAGAATATAGAATAGCCTTATTCGAATATCATGGTAATTTCATTAGCCTCGTACATACAACACACTATACAAATGCTAAAATGCAATGTTATGCAACACGCGCGCGCGGTTCATTCAATTGCGCATTTGAATTGTTCACAACAAATCAGTCGCTCGTGCTTACGCGTCATAAATATTTTGCACGTGAAAGGCGTGCGTAACCGCGTAAACCATGATCTAAATCAACCGTTGATTTTGTTTTTAAAAATGTCGATTATAATCCGATTTTAATAGCTTAATTATACTCAGTGATTATAATCAGCCAACCCTGCTTGTACATAAGTGATTTATTTCATCAGAAAACTAATAACGCTGCAACTAATTTTTTTCAAAATTTTTATTTGTATTTTAACTTCTTCCAAATATTTCAACCCATTAGTGGTTGACCACCTAATGAGAACTTTGCTTTGTACTTACAGGGATATTTTACGAGTTTTCCTAGAATATTACTCAATATTTATTATTTAGTTTGTAATTTGAATGAATATGAATGATGCATCTGCCAAATTATTCAGCTAGACAATTTATATGCTTGGTTCTTGACTTGCTTCTTGAAAAGATGAATTTGTTTTATCCCCAATTCTTGAACATCTCAAACGGAGTAAAATCTGTCCTTCACATTTCTTAGAGGATCAATTTTCAAAAAAAGATTAAATTTAGCAAATCAATATATACATTTTATGCAAATTATTTTTACATTTTTTTATAATATTTCACTCACATAAAGTGTCTCATAAATACCTTTAAAAAATAATAATTCAAAATTGTATTGTTAATAATGCTATGTGATAACTTAGTATCAACCTGTCCCAATTGTATCTGTTAAAATATATATAACAAGAAATTAGAGAACTTTGTGCTTGTTAAATACCAATACACCTTCATTAAATCATGTTCAATAACAAGCTTCACATTGTTGGAATCTTACTTCACATTGAAAGAACTTCGACCAGTCCTAAGATAACGCCCTTTTCTCTTAGGTCAAATAGGGTTTTATGTAAATAAATTATTTAGTACCATAAAAGATTAAACTTAATCAATTAAAATGGACATTAAATGTTTTTTAGAAAAATTCCTCCGGAATTAAATATTTCATTTTCAGATCATTCCTTTTTCCCAAGATAGCTTGCCATTTTAAACACTATTTCGAAATTTTTTAAGCTCATTAAGAATTGCCATCGTATAATAGACTTTAATGCCTGGTTTTATTCACAAGCAGAAATCCAGATCAAAGCATTGTGACTGCATTCATTATAGAAAAATGTTTTGAACTAATCTTTCATTAATACCGTTATTCGAACTTGGAATTCATTACTTAAAGAAATATAGAATATTGAAAAATTAAATATTTTCTGAACGCACACTAAGATTTATCTCAAGCAAAATTATATCTCAGGTAGGTGTCTGGCTAGGATGCAAATTCTACAATAATGATTATTCAACAACCCTACATGAAATCTTTTAGTAATTTATCGCTAGCCTGGGTGATTTATTGTATAGTTTTTTGCTTTGTATGTATTTTTATTTATGTTTGTACATTTTTGACACTATTCCGATAAATTACTATATTCTAATTGTTTATATATTTATTTGAATAAAGAATATCTCATCTTATCTATAAAACCAAAACTTATCTTCAAAAAGTACTAATGTATCCTAAAATAATTAGGCTCATTAATGTAGTTTTTGTATCTCTTATTTTACAATATTTGAGTATGAGAAGCCATAAATATTCTTCGTTAATGTTGCTATTTCGTTGAAGGTATTTTAAAATTAGTCATTGTATTCGTTTAGGTTTTCTTGGCATTTGTTGTTTGCAACTACCCAACTGCATTCTTCTGGACTTGGGATATCTGTATGGAAAATGACATGGACTTTAGTAGTAGTCTTTGGCAATTTCTCACAGTTTTAATGTCAGTGAGCGCTTGTATCAACCCTATTATATACGCCTTCAGTATCCCCGAATTTCGAATCGCAATTATAAACATTTGTAAAATGTGATCCTAAGCTAAATTTAAATATTCCTGAATGTATCTCTCAGGCTCAATAAGGTCTTGCAGTTGCGAACATAACTTTTTTGAAATAAACTTATAAATGTTGGTAATTTTTTAAATTGTTAAACTCTAATTCCTTGTTTGAAAACTATCATTTATGCTAAATGAGATTTAAAATGATATCCTCTGTGTAAAAAGTCTGCGTGCATGGTATGCAGAGATGAAAAATTATGCGTCGATAAAAAAACGGAGCTAATTTTGTATTAATGTGTTGAAAAAATCCATTTTTTATCAAAAAGGCAGTTTACAGTGGTAGCAGGGCCGTGGCTAAGGGGGGCATAGCCCTTCCTGTTGGATCACTTGCCCCCCTTCCTCTTGACTTTGTGGATATTAAACTCCATAGTATAAATTTTTTCTGTATTTAAGTTAGAGTGATTATACTTTAGTTAAAATATATCAAATACTATTGCCATTCTATTAAAAAACTCAATGAAGAAGTGTGAAACTATTTCATATGAGTAAAACTATAATTAATATATTGAACTTTGCGGAGCAATTCCCCCCTAACTTGCAAATACAAGTCACGGGCCTGAGTTGTAGGTTATTCGATTATTTTAATTCTTGCTTAGCATGACAAGAATCTAAAAGTCTCAAAACGTATCTCCACATATGATATGGGAGAGCCCAATGTTCAATAATGCTCAATTTTTAATGTTGTATGTTCTTTTTCGAATAAAGCTATGCAATTGTATTTTTCATAGGTTGATAGAGACCCATGATAGAATCAAACAACTTAATGATTTCAAATGCTCAGCCATGTATGTACATGTAACGATAATACTTTTACATGTTTGCAGATTTAGAGTAAAAAATATATGTTCAAATTACATTACAACATAATACATTAATTAAGGAAGTGCCACTAAGTATGTTTTTTATTAAAAGCATTTCAATTCAATTATTCTTAAGAAAAATTTGCTTGTCAGCCTGATTCTGACTTAGTGGCGTCATCAACGACGTAATTAGGCCCTAAAATTCCTAAGACATTTTGTCAATAATATTTTGACGATTTACTTTCCAATTGCTGGAAATAACGCAAAAATGAAAAACAATTTATGCTTAGCAACAGATGATTCCCCTAATTACTGCAATTCTGGGAGAAGACTTGATCACTTTTGAGGGGGATCTGAAATTCAACCGATTTGAAAATATTGTTTGCACAGTGATTTTGAGGCAAAACTGCACCCCATCAGGTTGCTTTTAATGCAATCTTTCAAGATATGGAAAACTCTATTGTGTTCTAGGTCCTCTAGTACATGTAATCAAACGCCTTAACAGGGATTGACACACAATTGAAGATACTACAGATTAACATTGTCTCTCTCACTTTAGTTTAGATCATCAACCTACAAAAATGAAAGTTCATCCCTACATATAAATTTCATAATCATTCATTTTTCAAAATACTGCTTTTCTAAGAAAATACTGATATGATTTAGAAAGGGTGCTCACATTAATAAAATACTTTACCAACACAACACTATTTAGAAATTCACGAATTATTAAAATTTTATATTTTATAATGAAATTTAGTAAAATATTTATGGAATGTGCTATAGAATTCTAAGTTCACTAGAAGTAAAAGAATAAATATCGGAGAAGAACATATAAATTATAATACTTAGGACATAAAATTTTAAGTTTAAAAGGCAAAACTTTAATTAGGAAACTACCCTCAACTTTAGAATCTCTCTATGCTCTGATTTGAATATTTTAATTTGTAATTCCTGAATATTACATAGAAAATACATTTCAAAAATTGAACAACCGAAATTATTGTAAAGTGGTACTTCTTTTTTAAGCTTATAAAAAATGCAGACACTCTTCCTTTCACATAAGATGAGTTTGCTAACAATCCTCAGTGATGGCTTTATATTTAATAATTGAAAACAATCAAAAACATTATGAGATAAACATCTCAAGAAATTTGAATCATTTTAATTGCACACGACTAAGCGGAGGAAAACTAAATTGATTTGCTTCAAAATAAGTGTTGTGCGATAATTCAATTTGCAAGTTCATTTGACATGCTTTACAACAAAGTGAATTAGCGCGATTTAAACAAGAAGGCTTAGTCAGCAATAAATCATAGTAGGTGGTTTTATAGATTGATAGGTTTTGGTGTAAAACGTGTTTGAAATAGACGCTTTCAATTTTTCTATTGAAAAATCGACGTCGGCAATACAATTTTTAAAAATCCTTGCAAGTTCTTTAAGAAATCAACAACATAATATGCAATAGTGAAATGTCAGACAAAACCTTCCTGACAGGGATTGATCATAGATGATTTTCTAGATGATAAAGAAACGTCCGAATTTATAATTTCATTCTCTCACTAATGTATTAACATAGCAAATTTAATACGCGCGAAATTGAAGATTATTAAATGAACCTAATTTCTTCATATTAGAGGCTATCCCTACTCTTTCATAAATAATTTTACTCAAACTGTACTTAATATTAAAATTATAATTTGACGTTAAGCAGAATCGTTTCCTAACATAGGTTTACATTTAAAAACATTTAGAAAATATATAAATTCTGTATTTGCCTTAGTGTTTGGGTTGGTCCCGTGATGCCAGGATATCATAAAATGTAGTTAGGAAATGCTAAAAAAATCGTTAATTATGTAAAAAAAATTGCTGATCACATAGGTTTGAAACTAAGCGGAATCGCATTCTAATATAGCTTTACATCTAAAATTTTTTAAAAAATATATAATTTTGTATATGACTTAATTATTTAAGTTGGTGCCGGAATGCTAGGATATCATAAAATGAATTAAGGCAATGCTGAAAAAAATCATAAATTTTTCAAAAACTAGTGATTGGATTGATCTTAAGCTAGGTTCAATCACTGTCTAATATATTTTAAATCAAAAAACGTTTTAGAAATTATATAAATTTTGTGTTTGCCAAAGTGTTTGGGTTGGTCCCGGGATGCCACGATATCATAGAATGTATGTAGATATCATATGACTTCATGAAGTATTCACCAACTAGTGATCCAAATATAGGATCTAGGTATTATTTCAATATCGTAATGACGGGGTCAGACTGAATATGTTAATTAGATACATCATTGCTTGAATGTGAATAGAAAAAGCTAAGACGTGAATTAATTAAAACCTGTTTATTAACTTATATTTGAAACTTGGCTGAATCGCTTTCTAATATAGTTTTACATCTAAAAACTTCTAGAATCATATAATTTTGTATTTGCCAAATATTTGGGGTTGGCACCAGGATGTCAAGATATCATAGAATGTATGTAAAAATAATATAAAATAACGAATTATTAATAAATTATGATAATATTGTGAGATTTTTCTTTCAAATCAATATCAGAATGCCGAGTTAAGGCTGAATATTTTAAACAGATACATATGAACTATAATACTATGTATAATATTATATATGTGGTACATGCACGAGGCTTCTTGGCTCCGAGAAATCCTTGTTTTTAATATTATCCTAATGCAGTATGATCTATATGAAAAACCGCGAGGCGCATTTGCGCCGAGAAATTTACTTTACTTGTTACATAATATAAGAGTTTGGTAATTAATAATAGCCTGTTTACATGTGACTCTCAAGTAGAGTAATTATAAAACAGATGTAGATCAAATAGTTTTGATTTTTTTGTATGTCTTCTGTCACGCTGTCACCGTGTAAACACTAACCCATGAGACATATATGTTTTTAACTTCAGTGATTTAATTATTACAGAAGCAAAATAGCACTAATTTCGACGTATTAAATTAATAAATTATTAATCATGTATTTTTTAGTATTTTATCCGAATGTGAAAATAATATACTTTCAATTACATATACATATAAATACTCTTTCTCATCAGTTTCTTGTTTTTCTATAAGCGGCTTAACTTTTTCCAAAGAAAATTCAAATGTTTCTATTTCCATTTGAAGAAATTTCTGAAATGAATGGGCATCCACCAATCGAAATGCATTACCTGTCAAAGCCTGCATGCTTCTTCGTGGTCTTCTTTTTATCCACGAGTTTGTCCATACCAGAGCCTAAAATTCGGAACTTTTCCAAGAACACACTTTTGCCCTAATGTAAGCATTACTTAAGCAATTTCAATAAAAAAGAAATTTACTCTTTCCATTTGACACTATTTATGACACTATAAAATGGTGTTTTCGTAACTGCGGTTAATTTGTCATTGTTGCATGCATCTAAATTCTGCTAATTTCAAATGAAATTAAAATATGTATAGGTCATTTACCTGTTAGCAAAATTATCTAGAATGTGAATTCGGATAAAATACTAAAAAATATTTGATTAATAATTTTTTATCAATTTAATACGTCCAAATTCCTGCTATTTTGCTTCCATAATAATTAAATAACTGCAGTCAAAAACATATATGTCTCATGATTTAGTGTTTACACGGTGACAGCGTGACAGAAGACATACAATAAAATCAAATTTTTTTTATTTGCATCTATTTTATAATTACCCTATTTGAGAGTTCTTATGTCTTATGTTTTGGGTGTTTACACGCTACATATGTCTTGAGATAATTGGAGACAGATCTGTCTTATGTCACGTGTAAACAGGGTATAGTAGTGGTCTATTACGTAATAATTTTGCAAGTTAATTTTTGTTGTAAAAGATATTGAACTAAGCCCTCCAAGATGTTGTAAGCAGCCAATACATTTGACCAAAATTCATTAGATAATCGTTTACTAAATCAATACACATGTGTTGCCATTCTTTGTGTTTTCTATTGTTTCTATATAGAAAAAAACAAAATGACCATAGTGCTGTATTTATGTGAAAACAAATTGTTTACAATGCAATTTATGTTTCAACCATGGTTGCACATTTAATTATGTTCATTTCACTGCTTAAACGGCGCACATAGATTCATTACTTTAAAAGCAATAGATGTTGTTTTATCAACTTGAAATGTGACTTTTCAAATGGATTAGATGTATTTTCTATTAACCAATGTGGGTAAAAACATTGGAAGAACGAAATCACGTATGTTACTTTTTTAACTCAAAAAGTGCATTTTTGTCAAAGGGAATCAATGTAAAATTGGTTTGGCGGAACTCTACTAAACATATGGCGCAAATATATTAAAACGAAAAAAGTTAACTTTCCAGTAGGTATCTCATCAGGAGATTAAACAATGGGAATTGTATTGTGTAATTTGAATTTATATTT
Source organism: Hofstenia miamia (assembly GCA_900660155.1). Taxonomy (NCBI): domain Eukaryota; kingdom Metazoa; phylum Xenacoelomorpha; order Acoela; family Hofsteniidae; genus Hofstenia; species Hofstenia miamia. The sequence goes on along the minus strand of CABFPE010000270.1, from coordinate 225,104 downwards.
TTGGCAAAACGATTTTTACAATATTGTGCGCATATATATCAAAGAAACAATCAAGAAATTTGCGTATGTTTTTGTTTAATCGATTAGACTATAGTATATGCTGTAATTTAAATTTTGTTTGTTAAAGTCGTCTTTAAAACGTGTGTTTCTGACCAATATTCACTGAAAAATGGTTGTTCAAAGTCGAATTGTAATAATTCGACTTTGCATAAGAGATATGAGTTCTTTACAAAATAAATATCTCTATTTTCAATTTTTATGTCAATTTCTGACTGACATGGGGCAGGGACCCACCCACTATCCTGGTTATTCTATGTTCACTTTTACTACTTATTACAGGTTCCAATGTCAACCATTTAAACTTCTTTCCAATTCAATACTTTTCCTTTTTTTATATCCCAAATTATCTCTATTCTTTTTCAAACTTTCAATTCTTCATTCAAAACCTCAAACTCTGTAGTCAAACCCCCATCTTTGTCCCTGTTATCTCGAATAAATTATTCCAATTTCAACGTCTTTCAAGCAGGTATTCGAATATCTTCTGTCTGCGACTTCTATCAACAGACAAAATCACTGCTTCAAGCAACTCTACACTCTTACAAGCAAATCTAATTCTTCAATAAAAATTCATTTATTAGATGTAAATTATAGTCGTATATATACTACTTTCAATTGAAAATATTTTCTATTTTTTTGCAAGAAATCTGGTCTGAATACAAGCATTGTATAAATAATAATAAATATATTGTAACATTAAATCAATCGTGTCATATATGCTGCAATACTTTAAGCATTAGTTGCTACATAAAAAGCGCTTTGTAATTTATAAATACTGGTATATTATGCAAATAGTTATTTTTAATATTAAAACTTGTGAAAGAGCTATTGAAGTTCTCCAGGATGTTGCAAAGAGCTTACAAATCAGACGAAAATACATGAACTAATTGCTCTCTAAATTAAGACTGCCTGCTTATTGTTTCTAGATAGACATAAACAAAGAGACTATCCCTACTCTTTCATAAATAATTTTAATGAAACTATACTTAATATTAAAATTATAATTAGAAGTTAAGCAGAATCGTTTCTTAACATTTAAAAACATTTAGAAAATATATGAATTCTGTATTGCTTTAGTGTTTGGGTTGGTTCCGGGATACCAGGATATCATAGAATGTAGTTAGGAAATGCTAAAAAATCTTTAATTATTTAAAAAAATTGCTGATCACATATGTTTGAAACTAGGCGGAATCACATTCTAATATAGTTTTACATCTAAAAAGTTTTAGAAAATATATAATTTTGTATATGACTTATTATTTGAGCTGGTGCTGGGATGCCAGGATATCATAAAATGAATTAAGGCAATGCCGAAATTGAAGATAATATTTCTCAGATTATTCAATGAACCTAATTTCTTCCTATGCCACAATTATTCAAGACATAATATATGCTAAAAATACGTTCTAGCAGTTTTTCATATTTATTATATATATCTTTAGACATAAACTGCAAATAAAAAGCACTATTGTGGCATAAGAAAGAATAGCACAATTATAATAGAAAAATAGAAAATATGGAAATTCACAAATACTTTTGATTAACTTAATAAATATCCGCTTCTGAGAAATGCGCTCCTCTACCAGCTTTTTATCATTACTAATAATGTGCAGGTACGCATTTTTCTCGCCTGTACATGTTTTATGGGTACAGCCAAGAAAGTGTGCAACTTCAAAAAATTCGAAATTTCCATAGCACAGAGAGCAATACATATATTGTATATATATATATATATATATATATATATATATATATATATATACATATATATAGGGTAAACTGGTAAATTATCAGATCATACTTTTGCATCAATATTTCCTGGATTCATCCCTGCTTGTACTCTTATCATCAAAGAAGTTAAGAATATTCCAATTTCCCTATTGACAAAGACAACACTTTCCTAATTGAAAATATACCCACTCGAAATCAGTGAAAATTAAAGCTAAATCTGACATTAAAGGTGACTATGTTATTACAAACCAGTATGTGACTAATATTAAAAAAATCTAATCTTGTAAAACAAAGTTTCCACAAATAGTGGCAGGATAGGCATTACACCTATACTTAACAGTATTAATAAATTTATCTAAGTCTGACCAAAAGACTTGACTATTATTGGCATTGATCTTGAAAAGCTTGTTACTAAATCTAAATAATCTTTATTTTCTTATTCAGAGAAGAGTAATATTCGTGAAAATAATTCATCACTTATTTCACAAGAAAGTCATCAACATCTTAATGCTATGGAAATCAATAATTACAGATTAACACAAAAAATTTTGCATCAAGGTGAAATCAGTGTGGGAAAAGCAATTGGTGCTGAATAAAAAATTCACACTACTTCTTAAAAACTTTTCTACCAACCATTTCATTGTTTCCCATAACCTCAAGATGCATATGCAAAAGCTCTTTCTGAACTCCTAAATGATGGGATCATGCAATGAAATAAAAGTCCATATGCCTGATCTACTGTTTTCATCAGACAAGGAGATAAACATAGATTGTGTATTGACAATTGAAATCTAAGTGACATAGCATGTAAAGAAGCATATTCACTGATCAAGATCAATCAAATCTTATAAAATGCATCAAATTATAAATTGTTCACTACTCTTGATGTTTGCAACGCATTCTGGCAGGTACCCATGTGCAAAGAAGACAGAAAAGACAACATTTATCACTCCATACCATCTGCATGAATGGCCACATACAACATGCAGACTCTGTAATGCAATTCCCACTTTCCAATACTACATAACTAAAACACTGCAATTACTAAGTGGAATTGCACTTTACATGTGTAAGCAAGTTATGTTCTTTTAGAAAATTATAAAATCTGGAAATATCACAATCCAAGACAATACTAAGGAATTAAGTGAATTATTTGGAGCACCATGGTATAAAAGGATGTGCATATAAACTAGGATTCATGACCTACTATCATTTCTTCATTCCTAACTTTGCAGAAAAAACAGCAAAAAGGTCCAATCTACTAAAAACAAAAACAGAATTCAATGGTTACAATGGTTATAATGAAAACTGAAGCAAAGCAAGCAACACTATATGGAGAAAACAAACTGGAAATGTTTCCAAAAATAAAAGCTTTGAAGAAATTTCATCATTTTCTCATTGGAGAAGCAACTTTTACTGTTCATGCTGACAACAGCGGCATTTGCTGGATAAAGAAAATCAAAAAGGAAAATTGCAAAGCAATGCAGATACATGGCTTTTCTTTTGCAATATCAACATGAAATTTATAGCAGCCTATTTCAAACAATGGCAAAGAAGTTAGAAATATAACATACTCACACCACCATCAACCATCTGCAAGTAACAGAGCCATTGAAGAGCTAAGCAACACTTCTTAGGCTGATAAGAATATTAACATCCCACAATGCCCCTGCTCATTCCACAACTGAAATATTACTTTATAGATACATTTTCAGACCTGAAGGCGCTACACTTATTTCAATGATGTACCATTGTTATGATTCAAAAATAGATAATAATTATGTTAAACTACTTATTTATGAAATAATGTGAATTAATTTTTTTTTCCAAAAAGCACTGTTACTTAAGTAAATGGATGTATGAAAAACCTCACAAAACTGGAGGCAACGCTTACATTTACACACCAGGTGCAATTACTGATAGAAAACAAGTAGATAGATTTTCTCACAATTGGAAAGGACCATATAAGAATAAAAAGTCATTACCTCACAACAATTATGAATCAAAGACAATTACATTTACTTACTCCCAAAATATTAAAGAAAACACCTAAGAACATTGAAAATGCTAGAATAAACAAATTTAAGAGGTCTGAATTAATACGGGATGAAAATGATGAACATTAGCTTATACCTGAATTTGAACCAATTGAAGAAGACTCTTTTGAAACAGGATTTGAGCAAAATCTTAGGTCCTTTGTACACACAACCTAACCAAATTGCTAAACAAAATACTAATTATAAGGAATGGGAAATTAACATTGCATCCTTGCCCCTAGTTAATTTTCCAGATAAAGAACTACAGCAGTTGAGCCCATTTCAGATGAAATATCAAACTAATTGTACTAAAGAGGAGCAAAAAGATGTTCATGATATCCTGGGTATATATTTCACTTTGTATTTAACTTCCAACATTTATAGTTGCAGGGGTTTATCTCAGCTTCAGATGTCTACAAATTGTCCTTCAAATTTCACTAGTGCTACCTCCCTATGCACAAAATGTTTTTAATAACTATCTTACAAATATAAAACACACATAACGTACATTCACTTATATTATGGAAAATCTCCCTGGTATTGTTATTCTAGTTATCCTCATGACTGCTTAATATTAACGCACATAAAACTACAAAAGTAATGTATTATGTAGTTTATGATTTTGTTGTGTTTTGTTCAGAGTTGGAACCAGTTGGGTCGGACTGACCTCTTGCCAGTCGTGTCGGCTAAAACTTTGAAAAGCTTTTGTGATACAAGAGCATTGGAGGGGTTTGAATTTTACAACGTTATCTATCTAAAATACGTAAAGTTTGCTGTTAATTTGATTGTTAAAGTTTGATTTCTATTTAGATATTCCTTAATTACTATTGCTTCTGCTATGCTTGAAATTTGAAATTAAACTATAATTTTTAAAAAAAAATACTATCAATGCGTATTTTATATTCGTAAAATACAAGGGCGAAAACAGAAATTTTTTTTAGAGGGAACCCAATGTAGAATAAAGTGTTAAGTGCATAATTGGGTACTAGATTTGGCATAAAACTATTGAATTTTCTATTTCTAAAATTCATCACTATGTACGGACTTCACCACCATCTACTGACTCCAAAAATGGAAACATAAAATTCGTTAAAATTTTCGAGGCTCAGCACAATTTTTTTCAAATTTCAAATTATTCTTTAATAATGGCAAGTTGTGTTTTAGGAGACATTGGCATTATGCATTGCGAAATGGACCAATGGTCTAAGATTAAGTAAATTGTAAAATGTGTGCTTAGTCCCAATTTCCATCAATATTAATAAATATGTTGATAAAATTCAAGAAAATATAACCAATTCAAAAATGTAAAGCTCTTGCTAAAATCAAAAAATTCAAAAATATAAAAAAATTATGGTGAGCTTTGATATAGCACACAAATTTTCTTTTGGATTTTTGAAGTAGATACACGGGATTGAAATTGAGTAGAAAAAATTTGACCAACCCTATAGAGTCAAATGGGGTGATTAGGAACAGTGTTAAGAAATAGAAATGGTAGACAAGAAGAAAATTCTATTTAATTATTACTCATGCTATGCTTAATGTATTACATTGTTCTTTTGTGTATAAATTAATCACTATAAGTTTATGTGCCATGGGTAACCTTAGCTCTGCTCATCTAATTTCATTAGTATTTTTTTAAAGAAAAATAATTTAAAATTTGCTTAAATTAAAATAACCCACAGAAATGACATGTGTTTCTGTTTACCCCCATCCAAATGGGTGAATTGAAATACTCTTAAAATTTAAAACAATTGCTGAACATTAAATATTCTTATTGTTATTGAAATGAAATATCAGAATCAATTGGACACATAGGGTAAAGGTTCAATGAAATATATTTTACAAATATTTGAAAAAACCTAAAAAACTATTCCTATTCACTTTATTTGATGGTATTAAGGAATTTTCTTTTGTAATTTTTATTTTACAATGAAATATTCTTATTTTAGAAAAGGCCCGGGCCCCTTCACCCCCCTCCTCTGTATCGGCTCTTGGCAAGATAGTATTTGAAAAAATATGAAAATCACTATTCTTTCTTAAACAAATCTTTTCAAGTAACAGAACACAGTTGTTATTGGATTCCACCTACTGCCTTCGATTGCATGTTGCTGAAGATTTATCAAACAAAATTTTATATTTTCTATGAAGCTGGTACATTTGATGACCTCGTGTAATTCGAACTTTTGCTAAGATCTGAAGCAATTTATTATCCCACAATCTTGTTTAGACTAAAACCTACGATCGACAAACAAAATAAAACAAGAAATATGTCCAAGCAGTAGATCTGGGACCCATAACTAAGCCGAAGTCCGGCTCGATCCGCATCCTACCCAACTCATTTTAGGTCCATTTACATATTATGAAATCAATAAATACGTCATCCTGCATTTTCACTGTCTTGGAGTCTACATAAATTCATGTAAAAATTTTTTTCAAATCATATTGCAAAAAATTGACGAGTTATCATTGTTTAGGTAGCTTAATTTTAAGCTTATCTCAAATATATTTAATTTTTCGACGTTTTCAGATATCATTTAAAATTATAACTTGTATTTTTTTTATTTTCATTTAAAAGTGTACTTAGCCATCAAGCAGATATTAGCTGTTTATGATTTGTGTATGTAGCATGATTATCAATCACTCAAATAGCATTACAAGTCCATTAACAAATTTGTTCACTCTTTGGCGTTTTGCTCATTTCCTAGTAGTTCAAATATTAAGATACTTTTAAGAATCATAAACTGATAATTTATGAATGATAATTTATAAATCAAAAATTGCCATTAGACGCATGCAATTTGACTTATCAGTAATTAAGCAAAATTATTTAAATTAAATGATGATTTACATGACAATGAAAACAATAATTCTAAATAATTTATTTCGCCACTAGAGGGCTACTAAGCAAGAAAATAATTTTTGATATGCTATGATCCATGTCAAAAATTTCTTAAGTTTTTGGATTACAAGATCAATGTTGCTTATGTTAAAAATTCATAATAAAAAATTATTCAAGTTTAAATTTAAAAACGTAAATGTGTTATTTTCAGATAAATATATTCTTTGAAAACTTCGCGCATGCTTAATTAAATAGTCTTATAATAACTACTAGATAATTACCTCAGATTTCAGACATCCGCAATTTTCCTCCATGATCTGGAAGCATTCCGAAATTGTAAACAATGCTTTGTCCTTTTCAAATGGCTTTTCTTCAAATTAACTGTGGGCGTGATAAACGGCATTAATTTTTAGTTTTACCTTAATATAAGATTAATGAAATTCTGAAATATTGTAAGACAGTCAGAAGTAAACCTGTAATCATGCTATATCAAAAGATTGGTATTTTACACAATTATATAAATCCTTTTAAAATTGTTTCATATCACATTATGGATTGTGGAGAAACAATAAATATTTAAATGAAAACATGTTGTAGACTGAACTGTATAACACATGGCATTCATTATTTCAAAAACTAAAGACAGTTTTTTATAAAATTAAAATTGAGATTTCACATTTATCTGAAAGTCAACCAAAGAAATCACAGAAAAAATTAAAAGACTTACTTATAAAATTTAAAAAGTTAAAAATTTAAATCTTATTTTTCAATACATTGTTTATTGTTCTATAGCATTCACTGTATTTAGGTTAATTTGCGTGCACTGTAGCATAGTTGTTAATCTGGGTTAAGGTTGGCCCATTTGTGCAGCATCTCAGCACATGCCCATTCTCATGTATTCACCTTCCCTTCATTAACTCAAAATTATTTTCATTTTATTATAACTAAAAAAGCATGAATAACACTGTGCAAATGCGCTGTTATGAATTTGAGAAGTTAAAGTCTTTACTTAAACTCACAGATGTAAGTGGGCCTGAATTTTTAGGCTAGGCAGACCAGATTGATAAAAAATGAGGCCTATTTCGGAGTCAAATTCATTAAGAGTTCAATATTAAGCCTACATGTTACATAAAACCTAAAATTGTCTGAAAATATAAAGAAAATTTCATCTTGTTTGAATTTATTTTTGTTCAGAACAGTTCAATTGATTACTTCAGTGAGAATCCAAACTATTGTGTTTCCAGCCGTTTACATCTCGGCTGAAACTGAAGTAGTGAAAATTGAATAAAGTGTCTCAAACAATGGTATATCTAAAGTAACGGAGCGTTGCAATATGGATTATTTGCTATTTTTAACATTTCAATTATCAAATTTAGAATATGTCTAAAATATTAAGTTAGTGAAAATAATTATATAACAAATTCATTAAGTTATAGATGAACCTACAACCAATTCAAACCTGACAAGAGCTGACCAGATTTAAACCAGCTTAATTTGAAAATAATAACATAACTTAAGGATCCTATTTTTATCTGAGAAAAGCAAAATTGTAAATGATATTACGCTGGATTTTTATGCTCCACACAAAAGTTGTATTGTATACACAAAGAATTGTAATAAAATCAAACAAAACTTCAAGCCTGTGTTTAACCAAGTGTCCCAATATTTACATTAAAATGAAGTGAGCATCACAGGTTTGCAGTTGTGTAAGTTTTTTCACACAATAATCAATAAAACCGTAAAACGCTGTTGTGTCACACAACAGACACAATACAAAAATAACAAATTAGGAGCTTGGCCGTGCTGCCGCTTTCGATATTACAGTCGTTCATCAGCTCAATCCAAAAAATATTCAATCAGCGAGTATGACTGTAGGTTCAACAGTTGCCCACGCCGAGGAAACTAAGAGAAACGCCCACTCCAATAAATGTAACGAATTAAACTGGATCTGAGTTCCAGTCGCTGTGAGCATTTATGGAGAATGGGGCGATACCGCTTCAAAATCGCTGTCCAAGATAGCATACCGCTTGGCAAATCAAACTAATACCAAGTCCAGTCAAGTGATAACGGATATCTACACCAGATTAAGCGTAATCCTGATGAGAAGTAATGCTCGGGCCGTACTGTCTCGGTGTCGGGAAACGCTTGGTAGGCAGGAACTAATCATTGGAGGCGATCCTACCACTGATTATTCAGTTTAACCTTTTTTTCAAAACTGAAACGTTCCATGGCTCTTAGAAAATCATAGACTCAATTTTGTAAAGACTTTATTTATTAAACTCACAATGAAGCAGATGATTGAAGAAGAGCAACCTGTTATAAAGAAACTAACTAGGTAATTGCTATCGCAGCAAGATTTCAGACTTGCAATTTCGTTCAAAACGAAATTTAGATTTTTAATTAATTTCAAAATATATACCTATTAATTGGAAAATTACTCTAATAAAATCATTTATTTGACAAATTAAAGAATTACAATATAATTAGTTTGGGTAATCTTGTGTGCATTTATATTAAACATTTATATGAGCATAATGGAAATTAATATACAAGCCTTGTGTTATATTGGAATGTACATGATTTGTATTTGTAGGACAGGAATTTAGGAAGGACTTAAGATTCACTATTTTCTATCTTATGCCACTTTTCGGTGCAATTAATTGCATTCCACATTTCTAAGGTATTGTATAATTCAAACAATCAAAATTCGTATATCCACTACAACAGCTTTTTTTCTAAAAGTGTGAAGTATCAATATTTAAGAAGAAAAATAATATGAGCGCATTTTCATAAAATATAAATATCCGTAATTCTTTGATACAGTTAAATGAAAAATGTAATTAATAATTTTTTATTTTTGTATTTTAATAGTTTTTATGAAGTATTTTTCATGACCTTGGAGAAGATATTAAACAATTTGCTATCACACCAGTGTCATTCAGATAAACTATATTTGCGAAAAAAATATAGTTAAGTATGTACGAATATTTTATTACGTAAATTGGAATAAAGACAATTCACAAAGATTCTAATAAAAATTATCTTCCTAAACAACCACAACTAATTTCCATTTATATTACAACTAAATGGAAGTACTGATAACACTTCCCAAAACTCGCCATTACATATTTGGGAAGCTCACATGATTCTAAAACTACAGAGATACAAATAGGTCTGGGTTTTCAGGTTTAGTCCATGCAAACAACAGGATCTAGTCTCGAAGATTTACAAAGAATGATGGCCTACTTAGCCCAACTCCGTAACGAGGTTATTAAGTTTGCATGTCACATACAATGTCATGTGTCTGAAAATATAAGTCCACACATGTCATCCAGTCTTAATCTGCTTCATTCAGGCCCGCATTTGCCAATAACTAAAACTGTATTAATGAAACGAATATGCCCTAAACATTACTTTGTGCCTGCCATACCGGAAAATCTTAATTATTTTCCTGTTTTTCAAATTCTTTCAAATTCTCTCAATATGTAGTTTTTTACTGATAAGGTGATCGAAGCCCAATAAGAACAGAAATTGAATTAAGCTGTTTTTTCTGTAGATATGTCATCAATTAATTAAGCTGTTTTTTCTGTAGATATGTCATCAATGCTCACTAAGCCGCGCTGTGCCTGTGCGCAATTTTAAAGGTTACTTCATGGAAAAATTGCCTCAATGGTGCACGACCTGTCACGACATTATAGCAGCAATGAAGGAGTTGAGAATCCTCCATCTCTTGTTGTTTTTAGATTTTACCTAATAATCTTTATTAATTCGTGAATTATAGCGCTTAAAAAAATACAAAATGTACTAAATGCCTGGTTTAACTTGGGTGATAATGTAGAATCATCACCCAGGCTTCAGATGTGCAATAACTCAGAACTATTTAGAGATGCTGAACTACAGTTTCATACAAGCGGGGTAATGTCTATCTAGATTAACTATTGTTGTCTCATGTACGCGTTCCTTTCTATCCAAACTAAACTATGTATATTTAGAATCCATACGAAATTAGAACAACAATGTAACAGCCACTATTTAGGTAACCACATGAGAGGTACTCCAGTTAACGATGGGCTCGCTGCCCGAAGCGGTGTCTGATCACCAAGAAGCCATCTGCCATTCCACTACATAGTAATGTTCCATCCATCAACGGACTCAGCTCATTCTCACTTGACTTAGTTTTGTTATGTGTACCCTAACTATGTGATAATAAACAGTAATGCAGGCACTATTCGACTTAATGACTCATTCTCGGATACAATGTAATTGCTACTAGTATTTCAATGCAACCGTTCATCGACACTAACTGCTAATACAAAAATCCAATAAATAGCGTAGCAGTTTCCTACCCTACATGTGATAATACAATGAACTTGACTATCGACACTAGCTGCAAAGTATTAAAAAGGAGTTAAAAACAGGTAAAGTATACAGCAAATAGCAGCTTCCTAAACCTACGAAGATACTAATATCTACAACAACATTTATAGATAAAGGGCCATTATCGGTCATTATTAGTCCAAAGTAAACAACAAATTTAGATCTAAAATAAGATAGGTAAATATAGATAATTCCTAGGGTGGCAATCTCGCTTTATTTTGCATTTGTTACTATATGCAACAATTGACAAGCATCGATAGCCAGCTAGGCGGTAGTTAAAAACCCCTATACCTAACCTTAACTTAAGTGCGATGGTTCGATTTAGGCAACAAACTATTCTATCCCTCACAACAGCCTAATGATCGGCACAACACACGAATCGCCTAGCTGCGCATTTTACTAATAATCAAACCGAGTAAAAAATAGTAGATAATAAGGAGTTTATTCTCCATCAACGATCCTCTTTTAGTTTCACAGATTTATAGAAATTTTTATAAACATATTTACTGCTAAACAAGTACCTGTCACCTTTTTAGTTGCCAGCTAGCAGAAATTTCTGCTTTAATATGGCGCTTGCAAAATCGACGTGGAGCTTAAATGTCCACATGTAATTTGTCAAAAGTTCGAGTAACAAGTAATTGTTTTTACAAATTAATATCGAATTTAAATTTCATGGCTTGGTTTAATGCTAATCGATTGAAAACACAAAATTAATAAAATCAGACGAATTCATAATTTGATCTTGTTCCCCAAATTCAGTTTTTGTTGTTTTCGATGGATTATGCTACAATAATTTTTAAAACTATAGAACTGGCAAGGCTATAAAGAGTAGAGTTCTGCGCTATATGGTCGTGCCACGGCTTGGCAAAGAATTTGTCTTGCGGTCAAAATAATTTCTGAATGCACTTATTCGTATTTCGATTACGTATTGTTTTACTGTTAAAGTCCAAACAGGAGTGATTGATTGATGATTATTCCTTAATACGTGCAGTTGGACAAATTTATAGTAAAAAATTTGCTAAAAAATTCTGAACATTAGGATGAATCATTTGTTTCAATGATTTTATTTGTATTGTTGTTTTTAAAACTTAGCCGTTTTTCTTTAATTGTTCGAACTATGCGCTTGTTTTAATCGCTGCATTGAAAATTGCAGTATTGTACTTAGTAGTAGTAAAAAATGCCAACTATGGATAAAAATCACGTCTAACAACCGACTACAGATAAAACATTTATTTTTCACAGCCGGCTACGTCCAAGAAAATTACCGCTTAACATTACTAAGGAGTCGTGTAATATTTAGATTGCGAATTTTTAAAATTTCAAGTCAAATTTTTAAGTTAATTAAAATAATTGTATAATAAATTCAAAAAATATATTTTAAACATGCATATTGTCAAATTGCAATCACTAATAAGTGTCAAAGCAAATTTATTGCTGTAAATAAATAACAGTAAGAAACTACAAACTACAAATACATGTATTTACAAAATAATTATAATATATACATGTATATATAGAATAAATGTGTGTGGTGAGCTCAGTGTAAGAAATCAGTAAATGTGTTTAGCATGTTTGTGTCTCCCATTGCATTTTGACGATTTCTTTGTATCTAAAGAATTGAAGCTTTGACCCAAAAAGTTTTGACTTTTTTTTACTTAAAAATGTAACTTTTTATTTAAAAAATTGACCTAAAGATTTTTTAGCTTTTGTTAAATTCGTGTGTTCTATACTAAACATAATCAACTAGGTAGAAAGAAGCACCAATATAGAACTGCAAATTATCCTTAGAATTTGCATTGTCTTAGATATGCTTTTTAACTTTGAGATAAACCTCTCCATAGAAACACGGTAACTCTTGCTATTTTTATGCAATCCATATTCTGTAAGATTTAATGAGCTGATTGCACCGATTATTCATTAAGGCATGTAATATATAGTTTTCAATTTTCGGCGAACATCCAAAATTGAGGTATATTCAGACTCAAAGCATTTTACAAGTCTAATTCGAGTAATTTTTGACTTGCACTAACTTTTGCATTATTGCCTCATTGATAGCAGTTCTTGCTCTCTCAGAACAATGACACCCTTAGTAATGTCATTTTTATAAACATTTGTAAAATAATAGTAAATAAATGCTTGCGCTAACTTATCTCCATTTTAATAGTTAAATATTGTGCAGTGATATTTTCCCATGTTTTTGTAGCCAAAAAATTTATATTTTTAAAGCAAAACAAAAAAAAATAAGATTTAGGGTTATAAGTAGATGTTTCTTCTTACCTAAACTTTTGTTTACAAACTAATTGCAAGCTCATAAGAAATGTTAATTTCTTGTATTATATGGTTATAAAACGCTTTTTGTGAAAATCACTCATACATTGTTTCTCTTCCAAAAAAGTTGAACTAAAAATTTGACCTCAAAGAAAATTTCAATGTTTTTACGTAATTCCAAATATTGTAAAATTTTGACTTTATTGTGAACCAAAAAATTTTTAAAAATGTATGCATATGCATTAAAACAATTAAATTTCTAAATATTTAGACAAAATTTGAACTTTATTTTGTTAATTATTTACATTGCATAAATGCAAATGACTAGGTTTGTTAGTAAGTTTGAGGATAAAAAAAACATAAAATATGTACCAGGTGTATTTTGGATGAAGGCTGATTTGCAATCATAACATATTTAGCAAAAAATTCAATAATTATTTGCTTTCTATCAGAATTTAAAGAAACCAAAATAGTAGTGATTCTGCAACAGCGCATTATAAAGCACATAAATAAACAAAAGTAACATGAATACAAGTTCAGCGTAATCTAAGATAAAAAGTGCTATATATGTAAAATATGAGAAAAAAATGTGAGCACCTGCAACTGAAATTTGTATATTCATTGGCTCGTAGTGCAAATGAATTAACTGGCTTTTTAGTAGAGTGAATTTTTTCACATGATTTCAACCTGGCTTCCGGTGCAGACTACTTGAGTTAGATTCGAGAATTTTTTCATGTTTATTTCAATTGTAAGACTACAAAAAATTTTAATATCCATATAAAGAATCATTGTTTGGATTTTTCTGAAATATTTTGTTTGATGATAATAACTAGAAATTTTATCAAAGAAAAGTGAATGAACTATTAAAAGCTATAGAATATAACGCTTACTTAAAGGAAGAAGACACAAACTTTTGTGATGCAGTTGTATCTAGGGTGCTGCATGTCCCATCAGATGCAGAAACTCTTGGTATATTATTTATTCCAAAATTTTGCTTAGGTTTATTTTGGATTGAAAACCCTCAGCATTCTAATCCAGGGCGGACGTGTTGTAAAATTGTGGTGCTTGGGGCTTAAAAATGTAGGTAACTATAAATGTTAAATTTGGTTCTCTAAAATTTAAATGTTCAGTACATTTTAGAATTTGGAATACCTCAGTGAGTAATTTCTTTTTTAAGTTGTGGTGGTATATTTGATTTACGAGAATTTGGATCACTAAAAACTTTTTTACGACTTTAAGCTACGCAGGTGAATTTCTTTTACAATTACTTCGTCTGTGACGTCATGGCTGGGAACAAGAATTTAATCGAGTTGATTGGATTTAAACAATTCCCATAAATCAGCCCAACTATGCATGTAATATAACCTATGCTTTAATACTGGAACCAGAACAAAGAATTTCAATTAATTACCTAATTTTTGTCAACACTATATCATCGCAATTCTCAAGTTTGCTTATGTTATGAGCTATTTCGAGAAGCGAAGATATGCAGAAAGATCCCCAGGAAAACTGGTTGGAATTCCATGGATACCTTAACATTGGGAAACTGGAGGAAACGCTTGGTATTCCAAGAACTGGAATATGATTTGTCAGGCTGGAAAGATACTGGACGTTTTTTCCAATCAAACAAAGATGACTTAATGTGTCACTAAAAGGGCCACAACAAAAAAGCGAAAGTTGGCATGAAAAAGAAAACATCAAGACGAGAACTATTGCGTCCATCAAATACAGAGTGGAGCTGAGATGCTCTGAAATCAGAATAAATTATGAAAGTTGGTCGATTGCTAAAGAAGTTATTCTATAATTCAGAGAAAAATGATTTTTGCTAAAGAATGGCATGTAGAAGAGTGAACCATTGTGTAGCTTAACTCTATATAGTAATTTTACATTGCATTTCTCATAAGTTGTTGTGATTAATCTGTTTGATCCAAGTTCCTAGGAATTTTAGTAGAGAGTTATAGTTGGTTGTGTGAGTGGCATTTTCCTGCTTAACTGTAGAGTTGGTATACATTTTTAAAATAAATTGTTTTAAACTAAGTAGAGTTTGGACTTCCTTCATTTATTAAAATAGTATACTGTTATAACTTCTATATTTGGACTTCTTTTCAGTAAGCTGTTAATGTATATACCTTTTCCCCCAACGCGGAGATTTGCATTAAAACAAGTTAGGGATTGTTAACAAACTTTGTAACTAGCTAAATTTTTGGAATGACTTTCGCTCACGAGAATATACAACTGCGGAGTCGCAGCATAAAATATAGGGATTAGTATTAGTAAGGTTGCTAGTTAATTAAATCAGTAATTAACTAACCTTTTGGACGATATAAAGTTGGTATAATTTTAAATTCCTTAGGTTAATGTTAATAAGGCGTTTCATTAGTTACAGTAGAATTGCGTTTATCAGTGTATAGTAGTTATGTCATTGAAACGTAGTAAAGTTGATATATGTTCCCTGGGAAAGAGTAACAGTGTAGTGAATTGAATAATATATTTCAGAGTTTTTCTAAACTATTAAGGAATTTTCATCTAAGCCAAAATAAATCTCTTTAGTTTAGAATCAAGCCTGCATACAGCCTGCAGAAAGCTTTGTAAAATGTAATCTGCGTAGATATAGGATTGAACAGACAAACCCAGCGCAATTTTGTTACATAAGACTATTATTTTATACATGTATGCTACCAGTTTATAACAAAGTTGCACCCAATGCACTGAAAAAGAGCACTTTCTTGACCAAGTCACATGCATGTTTATAGTTAATTCAGTTTTTCGGTAGTTTTTGTTACTTGGTTTTTTCTTTTTTTATGCCTATGACATCACAGCTTGATCAATTTTACAGATAATCTGAAATTTTCAACAGTTGTGAAGGACGAGTTTATACATCAAATTTTTCTTATTTTATAAATAATGGTTGAGTAGGGTATTCAAACATATTTTGAGTGCATTTTTTGGAAAAAATGACCGAGTGCATTTTAAATTGTTAATTTTTCAAAATCAAGTTCATAAATCAAACAATGGGAGTTTCATTCCCTAGTAATGACTCTTATCTTCAGAATAGCACTAAAATGAAGTGATTGCAGTAATATAATAAGTTCTTAGAGTGCGCAACTAAAGAACTAAAATTGCGGCTGCCATCTTTGCAAATTAGCATAATATATGGAAAAATGTATCTTTCTAGGTTTTTAATATTATATATTGTGTTTATTGGTTTTGTAGCTTTAGATTTGTTTAGATTTTATTTTATCTATAACTTTTTGGCAAATTGCTTTTTGACTCTTAAAAATTCATTCCATAGGTTTAAAAAGACTGGGGTTTCACATGCCTGAGGCTATTTTATTCAAAATGAGCATTGTCAGGATAGTATCAACATAAGTAGACTGGTAAATGGGCCCCGTTATGTTACTCAAACCTAATCTTTTTTCACTGTTTTCTTGTAAATGCCTTGATAACCAAAGACATCCAATTTTACACCAAATTTGTGGCCGATTTATGATCAGTCATGAATTACTAATCGGTAATGGATCAATACAACAAAGTACAAAAATCTGAAACAATTACTAGTTTGACATGATTGTATTTTTTAAGCAACTTTTTGTCAAAAACAATGTTCCTCTTTTTTAATCTAAAAATATGATTTTGATCTCACTGTAATGTTTCCTCTAAAAATAATCCAATAAGCATTTTTGCAAAAAGTATACCCTGAATTATTCATTCCTTCAACAATCAGTGTTGCAATATCAATTAGGAAAGACTTATTACAATTTCAACAAATGTTTGTGATTTAGTTTTGTTGACTTAAGTTTCAGGTTGTGGTTCAATGTGGGGAGATCCATTTTAATTTACAGATATTGCTATAGACACAAATTTGTAGTAATGAAGAACATTTTGCAACTGTTGTCTAACACTTGTTTCTTATTTAGCTACTATTTTTTATTGGTTAGTGTCTTGAAGATAATGTAGAATATTGTACTAAGTTCATAGCTATTTCAATAACTCCTCTTAAATTATTATTGCAATTTTTTATAGAATTCACTAAGAATTATTTGTGCTTTTGAGCTAAAATTTAACAGACGCTTTTCATAAATTTTTCCAATTGGATAAATCAATAAAACAATTGTATTAAACAAATAATTGAAGCATACTTACATTGACAAATTACAATTAGCCCACATCAAAAATTAACATGGATGTATGGAATTATTTAAATTCTGAATAAGTTTAGGAGCATGAATTGCCAATTAGAAGATGTTGAAGCAGGTGATGTTTAAAAACAACTAATAGCATAATAGAATTACATTGCTTAGTATTCGTTCTTTATCATGCTTTACCTATTTAAACTGCTTTTTATCTGTAAGTATTTCATTGTACTTCTTGCCTTCTTTTAACCTTGGTTAAGGCAATCTTAAGTATACATTTAGATATTAGATGGCGAGTTTTACTTAACCATGTAATCTAGCTTATTTTTTTACTACATATGAAGGATAAAGCAAAAAATTTTAAGTGCATATTTTCAAAACATGTGTTTCTTAGTTTAGTTTTATTATTAAATTTTATATGTGCCATTCATTTCAAAAATATTTGGAGAAAAAGATGAATTATTGGTAGGCACTGCAAAAGTTCAAGCTCTTTTAATTTTATCAACAAATATAATATCAGTCGTGGTGTATTGCGCATCTGATAAAGCGGGTGCCGATTTTGTGCTGTATAACTTCTGAATTGTGTTTGCACACTGAATTAGTAGATGCCATTGCTACAGACTTTGTGTGGGTCACTAAGTATTGTACGAGTTGTTTTGGTTGGGTATAAAATCAGTAAGTTTATTTCTTCTTAACAACAGACCTATATTTTTTCACTTATGAACTTACTCAATTTGCTTGCATGATTTGCAAAAATCATTGTTATATGTAAATAAAATTGAAATTACGAGGGATAAAATCTACTCTTAGCAAGCATATATTAGGTTGGCAACTAAGTTCTTGCCGTTTTTAAGTTACATTTTTAAACGAAAAATAAGAGCCAACAACTATTAAATCAATATGTTCTTCATTCGTGGCTGCAACTTTTTCCCAACGTTCAATAAGCTTCTCAATATTTTTCGCTAAAAATCATTTAATTTTGAAAATTAATCCGACCAAGCTCTCAATTCTTCATAACTGTTCAACGAAACCCCAAGCATAGCATTTAAGAGTGATCGAAAAAGGTGAAAATCTGTTGGTTTCAAATTAGCAGAGTATGGCGGATGTGGTAGCACCTCCCAGCGATGTGCTTGAATAGCCTCTTTGGTCATGTTTGCGACATGAGGGTGAGGATTGTCATGCATTAAAACAACATTATGTCTCTTTTTTGAATAGACATTTTGAGTCTTTCCATCTGTTGAACATAGAGTTCCGCATTGACTGTTTGATTTCTTTCCAGTAATTTGTAATAAATAATCCCCACCCAGTCCCACCAATAACACGCATCGTTTTATGCGGATGAAGATCTTGTTTCACGCATGGTGTCGCCTTTTTATTGGGGCTAAGCCATTCCTTGCGCTGCTTCATATTGATATACAGGCACCATTTTTCAACGACAGAAAAAAGCATGTGGAACCCACACCCCACACTTATAGACTTTTCCTATTAAATGAAGATGCTTCTCTATACATCTCTATACATGTGTGAGAATAATTCATTTTCCTGCCAATTCCCTTGTTGTTTGGCATGAATATTCATGCAAATGTTGGTCTTATCGCCCTTCGTCAAGTTCAGTTGGGTGGCCAGAACGAGGTGCGTCTTTCAGATCAAACTTTTCATCTTTGAACTTAGCAAACCTGAAGCGAGCAGTTCTTTCGGCCATTGCATTTTTGCCATACACATCACAAAGCTCGATTAAATGCAAAGAGAAAGATTTGTCAAAAATGCGCATTTTTTTGTAATATTTCGAAAGCTTATAATAAAACACGCGTATCTTGTATTAACAACGGTACATCCATTTAAACATCTGTTAGCACCGCGCTTACTAGCATCGTCTAGTTGTGTGTCAACATTGTTACACAATTAGTTAAGTAAATCTACACATTATCCTGAAAATTAAGGAAAGCCAGCTTGGAAAATCTGTTTTGTTTGCGGTTCCTTTGGGGTCGTGTAGCCTCTGACGCCAAGTTTTCCTCAGCAATTGTAGATCTTGCGTTATGAGATTCGGGAGGATTAATTGCACCCGTGTTCCCTTCCTCTTTATGTTGATGTGTTGGCAATCTTGATAGTCTATTTACAGCAACTGTTTCTCCGTCAACCACTGCAACTTGAGGAGACATCATGTCTTCAACAATTCCTTCGCGGTGGTTCGGAATGTGCCCTTTTTGAGTACAAGGACATCGTATAATGACTCTATCCCCGGCTGCAGGCTGCCAAGTTGTGGGTGACTTCGATTGATATATATTTCTTTGAGCCGATTTTATTGAATTTTCTTGGGCTCCTTTCAAGGCCTTCAAAGTTGCTCGAAACATTAAAAATGTGGCCTAAAGCCGCCAGTAGCCGAATGCACAGTATGACGATAATCTCCCATGGCTCCTCTCGTAATATGGTTTGTCCCAGCTTCCTGTAGAGCTACCAGATTCATTTTTGAATTGACAGAAGCTTCTTACACAGCGTTTTCTTGAACCTTTCACAGAGGCCCTTTTGGGTGGTAACTCGTCTCCTCGAGTTTTTTTTACTCCCATTCTCTTGCACTCAATGGCAAAATGCTCACAGTCAAGTTGACTTCCTCTGTCGTTTAACATGCGCTCAATGTGTCCATAGCGTGCAACGTAATCTTGAAAACATTTGCACAGCGCATCAGTGGTAAGGTTTTTGATGCAGTACATCTCTGAAAATGGTGATGCAGTGTCGACAAAATTCAAAAGAATAACGGTTTCCATTTTTTCCATTTAGTGTTGTTGGCAGCGGTCCAACAAAATCAATACAGACCAACTGTCCCGGTCGTAAAACCTTTGGCAAAATCTCGGATGATGGTTTGGCCCATTGAGGCTTGATCCAGCAACATGTTTCGCAGTTATCTACAAAATTTATTACAACCTGGCCAATACAGTTTGTCCTGCTGAATCATTGCTTTCATTGCAGTTTTTCCAATGTGATTCCCGTGTATTGTCTTCAGTAAGGTATGCTTCCATGTTGCTCCATAATCTTTGCTAATTGGGCAACTCTCCCACGATAAGGCATCTGCTATTTTCTTTGCTTTTAATCAATTTCACGAAAGCTTATAATAAAACACGCGTATCTTGTAATAACAACGGTACATCCATGTAAATATCTGTTAGCACCGCGCTTACTAGTATCGTCTAGTTGTGTGTAAACATTGTTACACAATTAATTAATTAAGTAAATCTACATTTTTCAACTTGACACTCCATTTTGATGATCTGAAAAAAAATAAACGAAGTAAGTTGAGAAATTTTGGATTTTGAACAACTAGATTTAGATATCTATCTTCAGTAGATTAATTGCGCATAATCTACTGGTAGCAGTAGATTAACTAATTTAAATATCCATCGACAGCAGTAGATATGACTGACTTCGAGTAGAATAAATAAAATATAACAAGTAAATTTTCAAAATACAATATATTTAAAAAACGGCAATAACTTATTTGCCGACCTTTATATATATATATATATATATATATATTATACATATAATATATATATAAATTATGTATATATATATATAGTAATAATATATATATAAATTATATATATATATATACACACAATAAAACATAATGAAACGCGGCATAAAATCGCTTAGGTGAACATTGACTAGAGCAACAGTGATTCTAACTAAGTAACAAGAGAACACGATTGAACTGAACTTTTTCTCTATTTACAGATGCGTTTGCCCAGACTGTCCTGATGTAAGCAATGTTTTAATACATACAAACAACTAGTCACTAGTAAACACGAAAAGCGCGTGAGCTGGCCGATACTAGAAAACAGTACCTGCCGTTGCTACAGTATAGCCGTTTGCCACTATAAATTTATATCTTTTTTGACGAAATATATATTTTTTAAACACATACTAATATTATACGCAAATATCAAAGAAGCGTCATCCATACACATGGCCTGATCAGCAAATTCAAAACGTCACTCCTATTGGGTGACATGGCAGTCTACGTGTCAAAATACTAAAAAAAGGATGTGTGAAACAATAACAGAAAGCAAAAAAACAAAAAGATCTATGAATTTGCAAAGTACATTTTATTTCCACAAAATGTAAATGGTGTGATAAATAGTAATTTATTAAATGTCGGTAGCATTTCAGTCATTACCAGTAGCTTACACAAGGGGAGCATGGTGAAATGTCCTCCGTCAGGTTTTCAAATTTGATTTTGACTGGTTAAACAAAAAAATTTTCGGTAAAAAAAGGAAAAAATTAAAATCTAAGAGCGTGAAATTCATTTTTAGGGTCTATTTTCTCAATATTTTGTT
Organism: Hofstenia miamia; assembly: GCA_900660155.1. Classification (NCBI taxonomy): domain Eukaryota; kingdom Metazoa; phylum Xenacoelomorpha; order Acoela; family Hofsteniidae; genus Hofstenia; species Hofstenia miamia. The sequence goes on along the minus strand of CABFPE010000270.1, from coordinate 203,332 downwards.
CATGACTAAGATGTCCTTCGTCAGAAAATCCTGCGTAGGCCTCTGGTTATAACCTTAAAATTATTGAATATCAATATTGTTTATTAAAATGTTATCGTTAACCTCAAAAAATAAAACTTTTTAAACGACGTTAAATTTTTTGGTAAGAAATTTACTTCACATGACTTTCGTATCTGAATTAAAAACAAAAACAAAAAAATCAATTACAAGATGTAAGATTAGTTATAATCGCCGGACTTCATCTTCTTCAGTAGAAAATGCCCCATTAGGTTTGTAAAATTCCTTGGTGATGTAGGAAGACGGAGTTTTCCGTTTACTAAGGACAGGGATTTCACGAGCATCCCACCCAATAACCATTGATTCAGATACATCATAGTAATACCTCTCTTTAGGATATTTCTCCTTGCGTAGATAAAGATACCGATAGCGACCTTCATTATGATGTGATAAACCATCATATAATTGTTTTTTAACAGTTGGAGTAACAGGGCGCATCGGCTCCTTCATGAAATCTGATGCATCAAATGCAGGAATGGGTTTGGGCTGGTTGATAGAAAAATTCTTCGCTTCTTCTCGCAGTTTTTCTAGCTTGCCAGCATTTAAATTTTCAAGCTGCAATGAAGGTTTTTTTCTTCGTTTACCTTCTGTACTGTAAACATTACGGTATTTTTCAACCCAATTCAAACGGCATAGCAGTTCCTTTTCGATTTGATATTCTAAGATTTTTTGTTTTGTTATGTTCATATTCAAAATGTATTTGCGGGGAATAGTAAAATTTATAAATCATACACTACTATCATCCATTCAAAACGCAATCTTCGAATATGAATCCAATGGTGGCTTGACAGAAGAAATAGATAACAAATATTTTTAGCCCTCTTATGGCCAATGCTCATTACGTTTAAAATGACGTAATTCTTCTCAAGTGAAGATTGAGAATGTTATAATGTTGAAAAAATGTTTTCTGATTTCAATACAATTTGTGATTGTATATATTCTAAAATAATAATTTACTAAAAGTAAAAGAAATCAAAAAGTGTAATGTTTAACTGTTCCTGAACTTTTCAATTCAGAAACAGTTAATTGAAATCGTATTGATTCAAATACAAATTTATCGAATGCTCCTTCTATACAATTGATTGCTCCTCCAATCTAAATAAATATGATAAATTTGAAAAGGTCAATACAGTCACAATGGACGAATAAAATGCCAGGAATTTGATAATGATAAGTGTTTTATTTGCTAAGTATAGAAATTAGTAAATAATATCTGTTACACAAACAAGTTACAAACAATTAACAGCTTGTGTATACTCTCAATTTGAATTTCTCACTTTTACTATTGTGTACTGCTCTCATTAATTTCTTGCCTGGTTTATTTTCTTCTATTCAATTTCTTATTTTCTTTATCTGGTTTCCACTTTCACATATCGAGATGCCAAAAGTTGCTGCAACCAATAAAGTCAAAATTGAGGCAATTATTCGCGAATTTCCAAGGGAGTTCAAGTGTACACCAAATATGAAATTGTACTGTATTCGATGCAATGAGGTTGTTCAACATGTCAAACGGTATTTTGTGGAACGGCACAGGGCCTCCGACAAACACAGCTCAAATCCAACAGAAATATCAATTCCATCCTTCATTCAGCCCCAAAAATTGTGAATTTTGTGGAAAAAGTGGTAAGGGCGTTCATGGGGGAAAATATCGCACTGTACAAACTAAATAATCATGAATTGCAACAACTCTTTGTTGAAATGGGCCATCCATTACCCAGTGAATCCATCTGTTGTTGACAAGGGGGAAAAGTGGCTGACAGCGAAATAGCCCGCGTTCATGAAAATTTAAAAGATAAGAGGATTTTTCTTGTTTGTGACGAATCCGAAATAAGGGGCACAAAGTACGTCAATATTTTGGCTGGAAATATCGAAAAACCACATGAAACTTACGTTATTTGCTGCAAGGCCATTGATAGTGCTCCCAATACAAATATTATTGTGACTGCAGTGGACGATGCACTACGGAGCATAAATTGCGCCCGACAAAATTTTATGCTATTCCTAACAGATTCGGCAGCATACATGGTCGCGGCAGGGAAAGTGTTGAAAACATTATACTCAAATGTTTTTCACGTATTTTGTATTGCGCATCTTATTCATAATTACGCTGAACGGATCAGAGGTAAATTTACTAAAGTGGATGATTTAATTGCCAGTGTCAAAGGATCAATTGTCAAAAATTCGACGTGAAGAAACTTATTTGCCGAGATTGGAACTCTGCCGAGTCCCGTTCTAACACGTTGGGGTACATGGCTCTCTGCGGCAATTGAATATTACGCAAAAAAATTTATAAAAGTCAAAGAAATTGTTTCTGGGTTCAACGATGATGGAAGTATTGTGGCAAAGGCAAAAGGATCTGTTCAAAATTTTTTGGTTGAAAAAGAGCTGGCTGACATCACGCGCTGTTATTCTGGTTTGCTCAATTTATGTCAAAAGCTGGAAAGTTCAAATTACTCGATAATTCAAGCCTATTCTGACTTAAATGCCCTCAATTTTGAAGACGATCCATGCGCTTTGAGGGATTATATACAAAACAGACTTCGTAAAAATGACATGCTGGAAATTGTAAATATGAGCCGCCAAGACATAGAGCCGGAAACTTACGCTAAACTTCAACTTTGTCAACCAACATCTGGATCAGTTGAAAGAAGTTTTTCAATTTTGAGCAAACTCTTAGAAAAAGACAGAAATTTCTTGCCTGAGAATGTTGTAAAATACTTTATGTTGCGATTCAATAATTTCTCTAATCAGAATTAAAGATTTGCATATTTAAATTTGGGTTTTTTAAATAAAGTCACACATAAGGTAACAATCGAGCAATCGTTAGGTCACAATTCATATTTTTTAAGGTCACAATTGAATTGCCCTAGTCATAATTTAGGAATCAATTGACATTATTGGCTTGTAAAGAGTTTGATTGTAAATTCGGAGGTCCAATGATAGTTTTGTTTAGAATGAGAGAAAACGTGTGAGAAGGCGGGAAGTAGAGGATCCTGAAATTGTGGACATTTCAAATGATGAAGACTCTGCTCCAGAACCTGAAGTAAATGAAGGACATGTTGCAGATGTAGAATCTTCTGACAATGAAGAATTAGATAATGAAGTTTGTTTCAATTATATGTTGTATATCATGAGCAAGTCTATATTTAGGAAGTTGAAAGGCGAAGGCAACTTTTGCGGCAGCGTGTTCTAAAAAGAAGACAAGAAGAAGAAATCATGCAAGTGGAGGAGGAGGATGATGGTTTGAAAGATATTTCCGACGGTGAAGGCGTAAAAGAGGAATCTTCTGAATATGAAGAATACACAACTAGTGAGGACAGTGAAGATGGAGAGGAGGCTCTACGTCTAAAGCCCTACTTTATTCCCAAGTACTGGTTTCTACATTATATATTATTTAGCAAGGTTTTAATGAAGTTTTGCCGGTTTTTCATTTTTAAATTCTCTTATTAATGAATCATGCATCGAATGCAATATGTTTAGATATGATAGACAAACTCTAACAGACAAAGTTCGCGAAAATGAAGCTGCGAAATACCAGGAGCAAGAGCAAAAACGTATTGCTAAAGACCGCCGCTCAGAGGCACTTCGAGTAGGGCTTTTTTTAATTTTTAAAATATATCAAATAAGAATAAACATGTCTGTTTTTTTAATTATACGCATATCTGCCAATTTACTTTTTTTCTATTTAAGCATTATTTTCAATCCCTCGTTTTATAAATATGCCATAAAATTTATATTTTCTTTAGATTATCTAAATGAGATCCACAATTTTATAACGAATATGTAGTAGAATCTCAACTCCTCAATTGTGACAGACTTCTTTCCTTTTTAAAAAAACTGTTTTCTTTCACATAAGACTTAAAATCAATTTGTTGTTTTTAGTGTTACGCCATCATTGTTGTCAGACATTTTCAGAATCAATGGCTAGTAAAAAGTAATATATATATAAATTTTTACTAGCAATTGATTCTGAAAATGTCTGACAACAATGATGGCGTAACACTAAAAACAACAAATTGATTTTTAGTATATATATATATATATACATATATAGAGGTTTCCTATTTGTGCAATTTTTTGTATTAAATTTCAGAATAAGGTTGTCTTCCCTACTATAGTTGCTTTATTTCCTTGTTATTTTCATTCTGAAACCAATATTAATGTCAATTTAATTCTAGCTTATTGAACACATCCGTCGTAGTGAAACGGAAACGAAAGACGTGATTACTGACTTAGTAAAGGCCATTGACGTATTGAATACAGATGATGACAATGAAGAAGTGGCCTACGAAGAGTGGAAATTGCGGGAGCTTAAGAGAATCAAAAGAGATCGTGAAAGCAGAGAAAAGTTGGTTTTAAATACTTTTTTAATTAGACTGATGTCAATGTTTTAAGAACTGTTATTACTTGTTAAGTTTTTCTTGCATTATTTTGCTAGTTTGTTTCTTTCTCATTAAATTATTTCTAAGGCATTTTTTAAATTATATTACTCATATCGAATGGAATGATGTTTAGGTTCATAAATAGGTCAAGAGATTTATGATTTTCAATTTTATGCGGATTTTATCTTTTAATTGTCAAATTTTAGAACCGAGAAAGAGCGCGAACAAGTTGAACGTTTGCGAAATATGACAGAAGAGCAACGGCGTCAGTTCTTCAAGAATAATCCCAAATTCGTTACTAATCAAGCTCCAAAAGGCAAATACAAATTTCTTCAGCGTTACTATCATCGCGGTGCCTTTTACCTGGTATGATTTGGTTTATAATAAATATTGTAATCTTGCCACATTTTGATGCAATTTCCATACCACCAACAAGGCCTTTACGGCATGGTGAACACGGGTGTTATATTTGAACAACACTTGAGTGAATGGTTATGTTTTCAATCACTCAATTGCTGTTTTATTCAATGTGAGCATGTCTAAATTGGGGTAAATCCTTTTACAGCTTAGATTTATCTATCAAAACATCGGTTATATTTTAACTCAGGTGAATCTTAATTCGCATCTTTCTTTACATGATTGCTTGGTTTCTATATACGTTTTTAGTAAATGTAATTTCTTTTTAATTTTCAAAATATATTATTTCTAGGATGAAGAAGAAGACGTTCTCAAAAACGACTATACATTACCCACTCTTGAAGATCACTTTGATAAAACAATTCTTCCAAAAGTTATGCAGGTACTATTCCAGTTTACATGTATTTCTCTGCAATTGATTTAATAATAATAGGAAACTTATAATAATAGTAGTTTAATTAAACTTTATTAAGGTATTTACAAGAAATAATATATACAGTAGGGGAAAAAATGCTTGAAACGAATTCAGTTTTTTAGAAAAATGCTTATTTATTGTATAAGCTATTTAATATTTGACATTAATAAGTAAAATTATATAAATAAGCACTATTCGTGTATTTGATTAGTAAGGGTCAGATAAAATTGTTTATACACAAAAAAACAAAAAATGATTCCATATTTAGTATTTCCAAAAATAATGTATTGTTTCAAGTAATTTCTCCCCTACTGTATATTTACAAATTTGATAAAGAGCGGGTAGAGCAAATGCAGAACGGAACATTTAGAGGAAACACCATGTTTTGAGATTGAGTTAAATCAGAAGCTTAGTGGAAGACCATGGATTGAAATCAAGATATTTAATGAGGAATTCGTGGTTTTAGAAATGTTACTTTGCTTGATGTAGGAGGGAGAAACATTTCAGTAGAAAGGCAGAAATCATTGCGATCAATTTCATAGATACCAAGAAGGATTTTGTAAAGAAAAACTAAATCTACGTATTTAAGATAAAATGACGTAGATAAAAATTACTTTTGATGATGAATGAGAAGTGAGATAAGTGTGAGGGATACATCAAACGAAAAGCTCCATAAATATGCCGATCAACCAGTGATGTATTAATGTTTGCTTCTAGTTGAATATATTTCAATTTTACATTTTTAAATATCTGTCTGTTATAGGTTAAGAACTTTGGTCGATCCGGACGTACAAAATACACACACTTGGTGGATCAGGATACCACTAAGTTTGACTCTCCTTGGTCACAGGATAATCCTTTGAATTCCAAATTTAACGTGGCCAGAGCTGGGGGAATGAAGGAGGTGTATGATAAACCGTCTGCATCTAAAAAAGCAACGACGTCATGATTATAGTTATTTTGAATTACTTGGAGAAAGACTTCGATTCGACTATTTCAGTGATATAGGTCTTAATTTTGACCGGACTTTCTATCAAAATGTAGTTTATTTGTTTTAATTTGAATGATTACCTGTGATATCTTTTTAACATTTTGTATGTTAAATATTCAGTCAGAATATATAACTAATTTAAACCATATATTAAGCTATGTTTGATATATATATATATATATAAATTTAAATAATAACGTTTCGACTATAATATAGTCATCATCAGTTCACATTTGCGGTAAAAAATGCTAATTTACAATATACTACACTATAAGTTAATTATATTACATACACTAAAAAATTTTATTTCATTTTTTCCCAAATTGCATTGCTTATTTAAATTTTTTTCTTTATTATGTTGTTTTATAATTAATGCCTCACAGATCTTAGTGTGGGTTTCTAGGTTGCCGTTTTCATGTTCTTTAATTCGAATGCCAAAATGTCGTTTAGTTTCACCAATGTATAGCTTGCTGCAGCTATCGCAAGTATATTTGTAGACGATGGATGTCACTAGGCATTCTGGGATTTGATCTTCGTTATTAAATATATTTTTAGTTTGTAAAGATATAAAAACAGGTCTAATTTTGGATGATGTTATTCTTGCATTGATAATCTTGATCTTTTTCTTAATAACAAATTGTTTACTTTCAACGTATGGTAATTTCCAATTTACAATTTTTTTATAATTTTTTTAGTTTTGTTTATCTACATCGATTTTATTTGAATTTAAGCATTTTGATGTTATTTTCTTTAGCATTATATTAGGGTATCCATTTTCTCGGACTGTCGAAAATAACGTATATAATATGTGNTGAATTACTTGGAGAAAGACTTCGATTCGACTATTTCAGTGATATAGGTCTTAATTTTGACCGGACTTTCTATCAAAATGTAGTTTATTTGTTTTCATTTGAATGATTACCTGTGATATCTTTTTCACATTTTGTATGTTAAATATTCAGTCAGAATATATAACTAATTTAAACCATATATTAAGCTATGTTTGATATATATATAAATTTAAATAATAACGTTTCGACTATAATATAGTCATCATCAGTTCACAATTGCGGTAAAAATGCTAATTTACAATATACTACATTATAAGTTAATTATATTACATACACTAAAAAATTTTATTGCATTTTTTCCCAAATTGCATTGCTTATTTAAAATTTTTTCTTTATTATGTTGTTTTATAATTAATGCCTCACAGATCTTAGTGTTGGTTTCTAGGTGGCCGTTTTCATGTTCTTTAATTCGAATGCCAAAAATGTCGTTTAGTTTCACCAATGTATAGCTTGCTGCAGCTATCACAAGTATATTTGTAGACGATGGATTTCACTAGGCATTCTGGGATTCGATCTGTGTTATTAAATATATTTTTAGTTTGTAAAGATATAAAAACAGGTCTAATTTTGGATGATGTTATTCTTGCATTGATAATCTTGATCTTTTTCTTAATAACAAATTGTTTACTTTCAACGTATGATAATTTCCAATTTACAATTTTTTTATAATTTTTTGAGTTTTGTTTATCTACATCGATTTTATTATTTGAATTTAAGCATTTTGATGTTATTTCTTTTAGCATTTTCTCGGACTGTGGAAAATAACGTATATAATATGTGTATATATTAAATAACATAAATATAATATATATGTATATATACATACAGTCGTAGCCAAAAGTTGCACCCATAATATTTCTTGTATTTTAGGTTTTTGACTTATCTTTAATAAAATTTCTAAAATTTTCCTCATTGGCTTCCCATAACTTAGTTATTATGACCAAATACATGCTCGTTGTATTTATAGTAACTGATGTCAGTGATTTCATCAGCATTTTACTCAATTTGAAGAAGTCATTTGTGTATTTTACACCGGTGATAGCAGAACTGTCGATAGAAGTGCGAGCACAAATAAAGTGTCGTAACGAAGAGAATTATTCTCAACGTGGTATTTCCAAGTATGCTGTACAATGCACATTAAAACGTTATCAAGAAACTGGATTGTTTAAATCTTGTAAGCGTTCTGGGCGTCCAAGATCCGGTAGTATTCAAACTGATCGATTGATTCGTCGAAGTGCCATCGCCAATCCAGCAATCACAAGTCCTGAAATTCAAGCTGAGCTTCCTACAAATATCCGTTTACGTTGTCGCTCCATTTGCCATCGTTTACAAAAGGAATTTAATCGCCGACTGGACGTCAAGCCACGTGAAAAATACAAAACTTTACTGTCGATGATTGGGATCGTGTTCTATTCTCTGACGAAACTCAAGTAAAACAGTTTCGAAATTTTGTCCCTCGAATTCGTCGACCAACTGGTGAAAGATATAACGAACGCTATGTGGTTGAAAGCGTAAGGAGTACTCTAAGTGTTATTATTTGGGGATGCATTTCTTTGAAAGGACGCGGAAGAATTTGGTTCGTCCCAGAGGGGAAAACTATGAATTCAACCAGCTATCTTGAACTTTTAAGAGAGAAGCTTCAACCTTGGATGGAGATACATTCGTGTGATCTATACCAGCATGATGGTGCACTATGCCACCAAGCAAAAGTTGTACGAAATTGGCTACAAAGTGAATCTATTGACGTTATATATATATATATATAGTTTTTCAAATTTGGAGTATATAGCGCTTAAGTCCTTCTAATCTGGATAATTGTTTAATCAATCTGAGTGTTGTTTGATTTCTTTGATTAATATTTTATACTATAAATTTGAGAGCAAGAAGCATCAGTAGATATATTTAACAAATTTAATTTACTTGATACAAATATCTATTTTGCAAATGTAGAAACCAAAAGCAAATTAATTTTTTGAATTTAGAAATAACCAGAATTGATAATAAATTTGAAACGGGAGTATGTAACAAGCTGGCAGGCACAGCATTATGAAATATTATGAATTGTGTTTTTTCAATATTTACTTTCAATTGATTATTTGAGAAATATTTTGTTACATTTTCGATGTCATATTGGAGATTTTTAGTTGCATTAAAGGCATTTATATCAGTACTTATAAGACGTGTCATCTGCATATTGATAAATTTTACTGTTTTTTACCTGTTGAGTTATATCATTAACATAGATTGCAAATAGAATAGGTCCAATAACTATGCCCTGTGGAACCCCACGGTTATAATATATTTTGATTCTTTACCATTAAGTATAACTCTTTCCTGTCGATTTTTAAGGAAAGTCATTATTAAGTTAACAGATTTATTGTCAAAGTTATAATATATTAATTAGTATATTAATATGTCAAAATTCATTGAGTTAAAACCTTTGCTCAATAGTAGTATGAAGAGCCCGAGACCCCGTGGCACAAATGACCTTTTGACCTTATCGGGGATGTCTGGAAAAATGTCGGAAAAAAATGTAAGTCTACAAACTTGAAAAAACGTCGGAATAGCTTAAATGGGTAATAAATGCTACACCTGTCTTTAATTTTGAGCTTTATATTCAATAATGTAATATTATTTTTAGAATTAAGGGAAATAAGAATAATTATGAAAAATGGCCAGGGGAACTATTATAGACTACAGCCAAAAAGTGAAAAATTCACCACAACGCAATTATTAATATAATAATAAGAAAAATTACCGTTATTAAAAGTCTTAAAAAATTGTGGATTTATTGAACCTCAGCGGGTGATAGTGGTGGTGGCGTAGAAAGAACTTTAGCATATGTTTGATGTTAGCAGCAAAGCTCACGCGTGGTAAGTGTCAAGCACTGTGCAACTTTTGGCGGCGGCATTTGTGAAATGTTGACATGTCTTTGATTGCGGGATTAAAGACTACTTTAATGCTACGTGCAAGCATTGAGTAACCAAGCCTCGAAAAATGGTTAGTCGTTTGTAAACATTTTTGGATTTGGATTAGTTCCTAAACAAAAATATTTGAAGTTCTAAAAATCTAATAATTTGATAATTTCGAATGTTGCTTAATTAATAAACTTTGCTCAGTTGATATTTTGTTGAACCCATTGGCCGCGATGTCCTCTCTAAAGACAGTCCATTGTGCTCTCCGCTCCGCACTTAAAAACGTCACTGACTCAACCATCAATAAAGACGACGAACATTGCAAACTTGTAGCACCATTTTTGGCCCTCAGTCGAGATGAGATATTCTCATTGCATTCATTTCTTAAGGATCACATGCATACGGCCCATACACCTAACACGTGCAAACAAGAAGTCACAGACGCTTTGTTGCATTCAACAGCATCAAGAAATAAATCTATTACTCGTTCTCCAAGAAAACCTCGCAAGATCAAACCTGGTACTAATTTTTTAATTTTAGGTAGCTCCATGTTTAGGAAATTACGATCCAAAAACATAATCAGAAACAAAGAGGTCTCCGTGCACTCATATCCCGGCACCTGCATATT
>CABFPE010000270.1:153588-182544 GCA_900660155.1 Hofstenia miamia | reverse complement strand
TTATATATATATATATATATATATATATATATCATCTCATCCTTCATTATATGATATTCAAAATTGTGGATTACAACAAGAATTTATCATCTGAAGAAAAATTTTATCAAAAAACATCATTTTCGACTATATGAACATTATTTTCTGAGATCCAAATAAACAATTCTAGAATACGAATATATTTAGCACATATTTTCTTATAAATCACGTTTAAATTATTATAATTATAAATTAGTGCATATTTTTTCTAACCTAATTTTGAGTGAGTTCATTATGGTGTCCGGAAAACATATATCAAGTGGTAAGTAAGGGCTATGCATCAATTTTTTGAATTCTTTTTATTGAAATATAGACTACGACATTCAGCGTGAATTGATGATTTGGACACATGTTCATTGCATATTCTTTCAGTTCGGCTTAATACAGCTTCGATTTTCATATTCAGATAGTTTTGAATCTGCACAAAACATGAACTTGTGTAATCAAAGCGTGAACAAACAACTGATGTGTAAAGTCGTCGGATTTGTTATTCATCAATTATGTTTTAAATTATTATATTGCAAATAGACGAGATGATGCCTTTTTAATTATCTCTTAGATGTTTTTATTCCAGGAAAGGTCGTTACTAATTCTGGGTCTCAATATCCGTATGCCATTTATTGTTTTCCAATCTCCTACAAAAGTACGTGTAGAGTTCCCAAATACCATTTGACATGATTGATTACTATTAATCTCCATAAGATTTGCATCATGCCGTTCTTTAGCACTAGAAAGCCTGAAAATTCGATACTACTTAAATGCGTAAATTCTTTAGAATTGGCTACATTTAGAAAAACTGTGCAAAGGGAAATAATGTATCGGAAAACAAAGTATGCTTGTTCCAATTATATACAGTCACTGCGAATTTACGTACATATTTTTCACATTTAAAAATGCCAGTTTTCACATTTTCTCTTGCTGCAAATGCCGCACGTAATATTGGCCTTATTTTTGCAATAACTTGTTTAAAAGACCCACGTTTCTTTAAAATTGGTGTAAATTGTACATTCTTTGGAGAAATATCGACATCGTTTGTAGGGTTGCATCGGGATGCATTTTCTTGGACTTGCATCAGTCGGAGCAGCTCCGCCTACTTTAGTACAATGTCTTTTTTTCAAAATTTTTTCCAAGTTGTTTATTCATAGAGAGCTCTGAGATTAATAAATGCTATTTCAAGCCTATTACCAAATACAGCAACTGGCCAACGCTTTGTACCAGCCTTGGTGCTCTAAAGTTGCGTTATTTGACCAAAAAAGCTGCTTTCTTCTTCAATCAAAAATCTAGAGCTTCATAATTCTGTAGAATTAGAAATCCTTTGACAGAATTTGCTGCACTGTGCCAGCTACTTATTTTTTAAAAAATGGTTGTAAGAATTTATCACAAGTATTGCTGTGCCCTTTCCAAAAAATAATTTAAAGCAAGAGTTTTAAAACAATTTTCACAATGTTGATCCATTCTCGAATTCGCTTCTTATTTAGCAAGATAACACATATAAATTTTTAGGCTTACTCAACACTCAAAACTTCATTCACTATTTCTCTGATTGCGTTGCATTAAAGCAATCAGACTGGATTGGCCATTGTAGGACATAAAACTGTTAATCAAATGTCAAGAAAAAGGAAGAGAAAATTACTTTTATCATTTCTTGAAATCTTTCAAATATGGTTCTGAAAGGCTTAAATTTTGTTTCAATTTCTCACAAAGTTCTTATAGAAACGAATATATATATTTAGAAATAATCTTGAACCGATCTTGGCTCAAGTAGTCATGAAGAAACAATATCCATAGTCTTTACGTCAAAGGAAGGGTACGTTCAAAGTTCTCGAAAATCTCTTATAGAAGAAGGATGTGAATGCTTTCAATTATGATAGTGTAAATTGACGTCGACTTCTCACAAACTCCTATCACAATTATTTCTATTGTCACAAATACTTTACAAAACATAACCAGTAATGGTTTATTTCCATAGCCAGGCATCCATATTCAGAATCAATATCTGCAATTATATCGACAACAACTCGTGATGCAGCTACACGAATAGGCATGATTTGTGCCTTGCCTAGGGCTTAGTACGCCCTACTGGCATCGGGTAAAACCTTTCGACCGGCATTCATCTCTGTGTATAACATAGATACTAAACATAGCAGCTAGCAGTATTAGTGGTCAGATCTAACCACATCAGGCATTTAAGGTTGCTAAAGAAACAGTATGCTATCAAACACTTTGCCAAAATTGATATTTTGATTAATCTATTTAACTTTCTAAATTATTATATATCGTAGAATAATATCACTGGATGCTCATAGTTGACGTGTTATATAAGATCAAATCTGTCCATTTGGCTTTCTAGTGTGAAATTTATTGTTAGGCAAATAGGCATTCTGCTCCGTGCTTGAAGTTACAAATACGACTGTTACATCGTCCGCATATTTAATTGTTAGTGATGGAGCAATTATTAAATCGACAATAAAAGTATTGGTCCAGTAAGCAATCCTTGCGGAATTCCGTGCTATGTTTGGACAATTTTGCCTCTAAACTTGTCAATTTTTGATGTTAGGAATCGACTTTCAAGGCATTTGGCAAGTTATTATTTCTTTAAATATTCCCTAAGATGATAGTTTTTCAAGTAATACACGATGATTTACACTATCGAATAGTATTCGGGTAGGGGGCGTCAGTTTAAATGATTATCATCAGTAATTAAATTATAGGCTCACTAGACAAAAAATGAAAATTTTATCATGCTAACCAGAGTTGGGTACAAAATCCTAGAAAAATATGGTACGGCTTCGGGTAAGCGCACATGTTCCGGGAAAACGCCAGCTACTTCAATTACAAAAAACCAAGGTCTTAACTGGTATTTTATGCACACAGGGATGGTTTGAGATAATTGTTTTAAAAAATTCATATCTATCGGTTTTACGTTGATTCAGTTTTTACATTTAAAGGATTGAAATTATTTCTAATGTTCATTAGATTTATTTTCCTATCAGGAAACAACCGAAGAATGGAATTTAATATTTTAAACAGTGCATCAAAAGTCTAAAAGGGGAACAATAGATTATCATTTGTTTGAAATTTTGAAAGTGACTTTGCCGTCCGGCATTTCGGTTAGGATTCGGATAAGATGCGGAGCATTTTGGGAAATGTTGGGTGCATTCGTATCGGGTACGTGTTCAAAAATTCGGTTCGGTTTTGGTTCCAAATTCTGTACCCGATTCCAACTCTGATACTAATTAATAAATTAATTAATAAATTCTTATAAATAAACAACATTCATCATTCCAACATTTTAGGTCATTTTTAAAACAATGATATTTTATTTGCTACTTTCCCTCATTTTTATAAGAGTCAGAGCAAATTTATTGCGCAATATATGTATACAAAACTCTACAAACTAACACATGACGAAAAAATAAAACATAAACAAATAATTAACTTCAAATTAATATGTACGACATATAATGATATCAATGTTTGAGTGAATGTTTGTGTAGGTGCTCAATGTTGGATGTGTGTTTCGAATGCATGAATTGTATTAACGTCCCCTAATGTATACTGTTTTATTTGAAAAGCTTTGGTTATATAGCGAACCATGCTCGAGACTAAATATATTAATTTTTGTATGGATATACATATATACATGTATATTCAAATATCCAACTAACATCTCAAATTAATTAGGTCTTTCAACAATGACATTTATCATACCAATTGAATCCGGAGAAAAAATCTCATTAATTGCAAGTTTACTCTTGGCACATTTTGTTAATCTACTACTGCTTTCAGAAGTTATTCCAAAAACTTCTAAGAATTTTCCCAAGTTTGGTAAGATTTGCTTAGGTATATATTTTTACTGAAAATAAAATGTAAACTTGGAGGCTTGTGATATTTCTTTACTGGGTTTGATCAATAGTATTCCTCTATAAGCGAAATTTTCACAAAGTAAGTTTGCAGACATCCATTTAAAGTCAAAACCATTAAACTATTCAAATTTTACAGATATTTAAAAAAACCATTCACGGCGAAATTAAAATTAACATAATATCTTATTTTGCTTAGAATTTACAAAGGGCCATAAAAAGAAATTAAGCCTATATTATTACTTTGTAAACATGTAAAAGCAGGACTAATTTTGGATGATGTTAATCTTGCATTGATAATCGTGATCTTTTTCTTAATAACGAACTGTTTACTTTCAACATATGGTAACTTCTTATATACAATCTGTTTATAATTGTTTGAGTTTTGTTTATCTACATCGATTATATAATTTGAATTTAACCATTTTGATGTTATTTCTTTTAGCATTTTATTAGGATATCCATTTTCTCGGAATGTCGAAAATAACACATCCAAGCTCTTTGTCAGTAGTTAAGATGTGTATAAAATTTTTATAAATCTTTCACATAAAAACACTTTATAGTATTGGTCTTAATCTTTAATGGACAATAAGAAGCGAATTGTATGTAGAGACCTGTATTTGTTTTCTTAATCATAATTTTTTATGGTAACATTTAAAACGTTGATTGAATTTTCTTTTTCTTCCTCCGTTGTAAATTTGATATTTTCAATTTCAAGATTAAGTTTCTTTAGAAAACAATGGGCTTCTTCTTTATTATTAAAAATAACGAATATATCATATACATACGGTCTGTAAAATTGTTTCATTATGAAAATTTGATTCTATCATATCCATTGCAAAATTTGCCTTTAAAAGGCCTAATGGTGAGCCCATTGCCACGCCATCTATTTGTTGGTAAATTTCATTATATATATATATATATATACATATATATCAATGTCGTTTTTGATTGAATATTTATCAGCTGCTAAAAATGGATTATTTTTAAGACATATGTTCAAACCATATACATATATGCATCTGTTGTATGGGCAGTTGGGACAGACTTTTCAACGAGCCGAAATTTCCAAGATCGGCTCGGCTAGTCTCGTTTATATTTTGCATAAGTTCGGCTAGGCTCTACTCGCCACATAAAATCTTTGAATGAGGCTCGTTTTAGCTCGATATTTTTTTAAAAATATTGCACTCAAAGAATTTTTTTACTTAGCTCTTCCTAATATTTAATAAAAAGTTATGCGTCTGAGTTGTGATCAACGAAGGGAATCGAAAGGATCTCTGAAAGCCTATAAAAATATTTACCAAGTTATCAAAAATAGAGAAAAGTGATCTAATTCAATCTGTCAATAATGCTAATCAAGATAAATTTAAGAAATACGCAACAGGCATATTATAACCATGCAACAAGACAAAGGCAAAATTGCCTATCAAAAGAGATATATGAAATTCAAGAACATTTCTACCAGCTCCGCTTAACTATTTTAATACTAGAACCAAGGCTGGGTTTTGGGTGAGCTTGGGTGACCATCGTCCAAACTTGGGTTAAAACACAAAACTTGGGTTCAAAAAATTGTAATTAATTACAAAAATTACAGTAAAAAAATCGCTGGCTCTTTATTCCACAAAACTCATGGGCCCATCGTTTGCATAATCGACACTGTACAGCGTCATAATACTTCTTTTGCAGATCTCACAGTCGTACATAACTACTTCCGCAAAATCTTTTTCTGTATACTTCGACAAAAATACTCAAACTTAAGTCTTTTCTTGTTGGCCACTCGCGCTTCTCTTTGCTTCACGTCGTTTTTTTCCAATAATAACCTCAATTTTGTTGGAATTCTTAGCCAAGAATAGTTGCGAATCACAGGTTGTTTCGCTCAACTTTACTGGTATATCCGACAAAATTAGAAACTCCTTTGAAAAAGAACGTTCTACTGCTGCCTCGAACACAACGCAATAACCGAGAGATATAGCAAATCGTCCTAGCTCCACCCATTCTGCCGTTTTCCTTGACCAGTACTGAATAAAGTTAGTGTTCATGTAGTCATCATTTCCAACGAAGTTTCAAATTGATGATATGAAGTTGTTTGCATCGAGGTTCTGTTCACGGCGTTCAGTAGTCCAGTCTAAGAAATGCATCCTTTGCATGAGCACCTTTCATCTTCGGTTAACTCCTTGTGTTGGTTAATTGCTCGATTGAGCATTTTGAAACATTTATATAGATCCGAACTGAAATTACATGAAAACCGCTTCTTCAGAATTTCACTACATATTCAACCAGCTTGGAACAATACGGCATCTTCATATTGCTCTAAGCTCTACAGGATTTGCATAATCAGAATGGACATAATCTGTTGACACGCCTATGAGTTCCGTAACAATGACAGCCCGTTCAATGTTCATCCAGTCTGTTGTAGTAATAGTAGCACCAAAAGCAAGCATTGATGTGTATTCCTTCAGCTCCAGAATGCTCCACCACGAATCAATCAATGAATTCCAGCGCGTCTGGTACCATCTTAAAATGGATTTAGGATGCTCAACACCTGCAGCTTCTTGCGGGTGTTTTTCGTGAGAGAAGTAGCCTCCTGTGATTTGCAAACATCTTTGTACACTCTTTTTAATGTTTGCTTGGCCTGTCCCACCTCAGGTATCTGCTGTACAATATCTTTAAGAACAAGCTGCATGTTGGTGTGCAGCTCATCGCAGAATAAAAACTCCACCAACAACCTGTGAGTTGTCAATGAAATGCTGTAACTCGTCATCATTGTGTACATCCTCAAACTCCTCAGCAGAAATTTCTTCTAACGCTTTTTCATTGCGGTGGCATTGTCAGCCACTACACAAAGCCCAAACAACCGATTGTCTTGTAGAAACCGAATTTGTGGTTTAACCAACTCTCTGATGTACATAGTTCTCAATTCCTGAGATCGGATACTTTTCAAAAAAAAGTATGCCTTTCCACTCCAAATGAAAAATTAAAATGACTTTGACGATTCATCTTACCTCCGTCTAATAAAAGATACACACCTTTTCCTGCGTATTTAACCATCAGCGTCTTCTTAGTTTCAGGGGCAGGGTTCGTTGTCTGCATTGATAGTGATTTCCTGTTAAAGCCATTTGGAGCTGATGACGCAAACGCTTGACGGAAATATTTGCCATCTATAGCTCTAAAAGACTATGCATTTTCAGCAAATGCCATTAAAATGTCATTTTTCTACTGTTCATCAAGCGAATTCAATTGGAATCCAGAGTAGTAATTTGCGAGGTGAACTGTTGAATTCGAGAGACCTCATTTGGGTGGGATACGTAGCTATTCTTTCCGTAAATGGATAGTTTGATGACTGTCTTATATAATTTGCACAAAGAATACGTTATTCTTGCCTTTCTCGTCAAAGAACTCGTTAAGCTGACTTCCTTTCAACATTTCATCAATGAAAGAACCAACTAAAATTTTACACAGTGCATAAAAACAGGGTGCGTTGTTATAATTGCTGAGGTCATAATTGAAGTTTAATAGGTCATGAAAAAACATCCAATAAATTTCAACTGGAAACATCTGTTACCTCGTGCAAATATTATGACAGCAGCACGATTACTATTAGCTGGATTAACCTTGGGTAAGCACATCCAGCTTAGTAACCTTTGTCTTGGGTTTTGGGTGTTAATTCAAGTGTTGTATTGGCTATGCCCAATACAAGGTTTCGCACAACCTTGCTGGAAATTTCCCCCGGTTCCTACTTTCCAACTTTCCTTTTATATGATACCTTTATATGATGTACGGGAAGTAAAGCCATATATATATATATATATATATGTATATGTATATGTGTATATGTGTATTTGTGAGTGCAACTATACATTTTTAATGAAGTACATATGTATTTAAACAATATTTATAACTAGTACTTTTCTAGGAAATTTTGTAATTGGAAATATAACGATTGTAGTTTTTTCTTTGCTGAAATCGTTTTTTACCCAAAATATCAACAATCGAATTAATGACCATTCACCACCGCTCTTCATAAAACGACTTCTAGCTTCAAGGTTTATGTGGTTGGTTGGTCAGTGTTTAATAAATAAATAATTTCAAGAAGAGAACATTTTTTACTCATTATTTCCTTTCATGAGGTCGAAAATTATATATATATTATATATATTATATGCATTTCATAATGTTAATGTCTAAAAGGTTTCCCAGATTTGAAGTGTTAATGAATAATGAAATGTTGAAGTGTTCTCGAAGCTTAAGTGCATATTTATAAAGCAGCTTCCAGTTCGTAAGAAGTGCTAGATTATTTTTAAGTCATACTATAAAGACAAGCAAATGGAATATAAGTGCTATAAAGAAGGTGCACTTCGTCAGAAGTCTTTTAATTCAATTGGCAAAGGAAACTAGGATTTAAGAATTGCCTTTTAACTGAATTATTCAACTTGTAAAGCTTTCCAAGTAAATATTTTGAANCCAACTTTCCTTTTATATGATACCTTTATATGATGTACGGGAAGTAAAGCCATATATATATATATATGTATATGTGTATATGTGTATTTGTGAGTGCAACTATACATTTTTAATGAAGTACATATGTATTTAAACAATATTTATAACTAGTACTTTTCTAGGAAATTTTGTAATTGGAAATATAACGATTGTAGTTTTTTCTTTGCTGAAATCGTTTTTTACCCAAAATATCAACAATCGAATTAATGACCATTCACCACCGCTCTTCATAAAACGACTTCTAGCTTCAAGGTTTATGTGGTTGGTTGGTAAGTTTCAGTGTTTAATAAATAAATAATTTCAAGGAAGAGAACATTTTTACTCATTATTTCCTTTCATGAGGTCGAAAAATTAATTATTTCCTGTAAATACATCAAAATAACAATAGTATTTAACTAAACCAATCTTTATAGCAGCCAAAGATACAATTGCTATCGGTCAGTATGGGTCGGGGTTTCCAATTCTGCACTACAGCCTTAATGAAATTTCCAAAAAGACTGGAAATTTTACTGGCCACTTTCCTATCGAAAATATGTGCAGATGTTTGCTTTATCTGAAAAGCAGCGAAAACTTTTTTTGGATAGAAAGAGTATTTATAACTATATGGAATGTGAAAACAAAAGGGTTGAGAAGTATGTTGTTACTTCAAGTCTAGAATTTGCAATTAGGATAATAATTTATTTTTCTAAAATACTCATTTTTGCAATATATGCGGTTGTTTATTTTCTTGATTGTTTATTTTTCGTCGCAGTTTGTAATTGAAAGACCTGATAATATCAAAACTAGGTATGTGCCGGAATCCGGTATACGGATCCGGTATCCGATAACATCGGCAATTACACCACCGGATTCGGATATCCGGTAAAATGTACCTTATTACCCAATTTTACCGGGTAACAAATTCTGAGTTAAAATTTGATTTAAAAGTTCAATTTTCGTGGAAAAGCTATATTTTTTTCAATTTCAATTAATGTACTTTTTGGCCTAACCCCCGAGTATTTTAATTGCTAGCTATTTGTTGACCCGACCCGATCCGACCCACTGCTTGGGGGTTTCTAGGACTGGCCATGTATGCTGGCAGCTGAAAAAAAATATTAAAGGAACTATATACATTTTTACTTCATGGATTTTGCAAGGCACACCTGTTGCTGAACTGTGCCATGCGTATTCCGCCAAAATATATGAGGGTTGAAAACGTATTTGCTTCAATTAAGGCTCCTATCACAAAATATCAAAGATTTTTAAAGTTTGACAGAGTTGAAGTTTCACCAGATGTTGCTATTGTCCCCACCCTTGATCTTGGAAATGATACCTGTGAAATAATCACATAAATCAAGTTGCCATTATAAAATATCGGTTTCCCAACTACAATGGAAAGAAAAAGGATAGACATTTAATCGGAATTGTATGTCAAGTTACGAAAATGTGAAGCAACATCGGCTGCAGTTGAGAGATGTTTCTTAATGGTGAGAAAACTCTTGGCCTATGACAGAAATCTTAAACACAATGATATATTGAAATTTATGTGCTGTTATAATTTAGTGAACAATTGCTTTAAAAATTGCCTTATTGTTATGTAAGAGTTTTTTTATTTGTTTTATATATTGTTCTCAGTAATAGAAAATAAATTGATTATTTTGAAAAATGGATAGCCATATTTTAGGCCATATTTAGCTAAATTCCCTCATATTTTGTCATAAAATAAGGTCATATTTTGCTCTTAGTCATATTTCTGGTTGCCCTAGTAATAATTGATCAATATATTATCCGATATCTGGTAAAGTATCCGGCATCCGGCAGTCAAATATCCCGAATTATCAGGTATCCGGTATATTCAATTCATTATCCGGATCCTATCTCTAGTCAAAAAATTTCTAAATTTATATTATAGGAAATTTTAGCTACACAAAATATACAGTTGACATTTAAAAAATTCATAAAAATGAAAAACTTTGAAGTTGGACTGTTCTCATATTAGAAATTCCAGTCAAAACAAATTGTTTTTCGTTTCGGAAACATTCAAATGCCAATGGCTATTAAAAAATTAATAAAACATTAATTAGAGAATTAAATAAATGCTTGGAACTAGCTATCAATTTATATATATACATGGATATATATATATATATATATATAGTACTGGCCAAAAGTTTGGGAACACTTTCCAAATTTAGAAATTTTTGTATTTTACACTAAAAAACGCAATGTAGAAACAATATGATAACACAATGTGGAAAGTAAATAGTTAATTCAAAAAACTCACTAATATTTTGTATGTCGACCAGCTTTCTACAATAATCATCAGTAATCTCTGTGCACCATACCACTTTCATTTGCTCCTTCAGATCGTCGAGTGAAGTGCATTGGCGTTTCCTCAGACAGTTTTTGATGTGATGCCAGCAATTTTCTATGACATTGAGGTCTCAGGAGTTCCCCGGCAAGTTTTCAAGCAGGCGAAAGTCTTGTGATGCAATCCACTGTTTCACAAGTTTGGTGCTGTGGTAAGGAGCACGATCTTGCTGTAGTACCGATGTTCCGCGAAGCTGCATAAACATGGGAACTTTCTCCTGAATTATTTTGATGTAGGCCTTGGCTGTGACTGTCTCGTTGTGAGGAACACAATGCAGACTAGCACGCCCATTCGCAGTTATTGCATCCCAAATCATCACAGAAGGTGCTGAGCGGACAGTTTGTTGCGTGTAGCTAGCGTGTCTTAAATTTTTGGTTTCTTTTCGTAGAACGTGTGGCCGTTATGATGTAAACTAGCAAATCTTGGATTCGTCACTAAACATTACTTGATGCCACATCTCAGGGGTGTAGTGTTGGTATTGCCTGTAGACGCGCAACCGGTCCCGAATGTTCTTTGAAGACAATTGGGGTTTGGCTGCCGGTTTGCACAATGGAAGGTCAAAGGTAGTATTCAATCGACGCCTAATGGTGCGTGTTGATACATTCTGCACTACTACACCTAGATTTGCTTTGACGTCAAAAGATGAAGAGAATGGTTGATTGACGACGTAATGGCGAATGAGATCGTAAGTCTGAGGGGTTGTCACTTTTGGTGTTCCAGACCGTTTGCGAGAGGAAAAACTTTGCAGTTGCTGATAACGAATAACACTTCTGGATACCGAAAATACTGACACGTCCATTCTAACAGCAATAGCGCGATAATTGTACCCCTCCTCGTACAAGATATGAATTTGAGCACGCTTTGTTGGTGAAATTTCACTACCACGGACCATATTTCAAACTATAATGATAGTGCTTTTTCAGTGAAAATATATTGTGTGTAAATCTAAAGTTGTGTTAATTTGATTTTCTAAATGAATCTGTTATAAATTTTAAGAAAAAATTAAGAATTCCAGGAATTTTACGAAGTTTCCTTTAAATATCATGAAACAAGCTTTAGACAGGTTACTGTTCCCAAACTTTTGGCCAGTACTGTATATANCATATATATATATATATATATATATATATATAAAAGTTTGATTGACTAATATCTATTTTAAGGGCTTGGCGTTAAAAAGCTTTAGCTGCCCCATCATCCATCCCAAAAAATAATAGTATTTACCTCAAATAATCATGTGTTTGAATGCTCTCCAGAAATATACTACTTTCCTGTAGATGTTTTGTGATGAGGTCTAGATTGTTTGCAACATAGAATTAATGTGTCAAATCCTACCTACTTATATTAAGAAAAAAATTAATTAATAAATTTGTTTTCTTCAGTTTTTTAGAAAATCTGTAGGAATGTTTTCCTATGTTAGCTTTATGGAATTTCAAATTGGTTTAAATTAGAAAATATTATTGCCGCTAAACTTAGAAATTATTTTTAGGTTTTCAGCCTCTTTTTGATAGCACTTGTCAAGTTGAACAAAAATCTAAAGTTGGCACAGCTTTCCGAAGGAAAATGATATATCTTGCAAAGATAATATGAAAGATTTGGATAGAAAAATATGGAAGCGCCTTGCAATGGTACTTGAAAGGGGTTTTTCTGTTTTTCATTTGGCAGCATTCTTAATTCTTCTGTTTAAATATACTGATTGGGGTTAAACATATCTATATATTAAATACATATGCACTATTTCAATATACTATTGGCACGTTTTTTCTGAAAAGTATATCTTTAAATGTGCAAACCTTTAAATGTTCCAGAAACATCAGACTACTAATTAACAGCTAATCTAATAAAGGGGATCATTAAAATGTTCTAAATTTGCAATTCAATAAGTCATATTACTCCCTCATGTAAAGATACTAAGATAAACTCACNAAATAATAGTATTTACCTCAAATAATCATGTGTTTGAATGCTCTCCAGAAATATACTACTTTCCTGTAGATGTTTTGTGATGAGGTCTAGATTGTTTGCAACATAGAATTAATGTGTCAAATCCTACCTACTTATATTAAGAAAAAAATTAATTAATAAATTTGTTTTCTTCAGTTTTTTAGAAAATCTGTAGGAATGTTTTCCTATGTTAGCTTTATGGAATTTCAAATTGGTTTAAATTAGAAAATATTATTGCCGCTAAACTTAGAAATTATTTTTAGGTTTTCAGCCTCTTTTTGATAGCACTTGTCAAGTTGAACAAAAATCTAAAGTTGGCACAGCTTTCCGAAGGAAAATGATATATCTTGCAAAGATAATATGAAAGATTTGGATAGAAAAATATGGAAGCGCCTTGCAATGGTACTTGAAAGGGGTTTTTCTGTTTTTCATTTGGCAGCATTCTTAATTCTTCTGTTTAAATATACTGATTGGGGTTAAACATATCTATATATTAAATACATATGCACTATTTCAATATACTATTGGCACGTTTTTTCTGAAAAGTATATCTTTAAATGTGCAAACCTTTAAATGTTCCAGAAACATCAGACTACTAATTAACAGCTAATCTAATAAAGGGGATCATTAAAATGTTCTAAATTTGCAATTCAATAAGTCATATTACTCCCTCATGTAAAGATACTAAGATAAACTCACATACAGGCATCCAAAATTTGCATATGAATTCAAAAAAATTAAAAAGTTGAAAGAATTATTGTTTTCAAATACGCATGCATATATATATATATATATATATATATATATATATACATATATATATATATATCCAGTCAAAATAAATGAAAGACAGAATTTTTTTCAATTTCTTAGCAACAGAAATACGAAAATTAACAAAATTTATATCACTCGATGGCAAATTACGTATTCTATAAGATTATGTAAAGAAATTAGACAACTGCAACCGAAGCGAACACTTTCAAAAATTTGTCCTTAATTGATTCCATCAAATTCCTCTGCATTCACGAGCTAAATTTGTCATTGCACTCCAGCAGATATTGCTTCAGTTTTTGAATATTTTTGGATTTTTCTTTTCCACACCGTCCTTCATGATATTCCAAACATTTTCTATAGGTGAAATGTCCGGTGAGATGGCAGGCCACTGCAATATTTGCGAATTTTTTTATCTGAAGAAATTTTGGGTGTGTCCTGAAGGATGGGAGTCGGCCCATCTTACTGAAGAATCTATCCAGCCCGATAACACCGGTCCGAAATTGGAATAAACTCTGCTAAAATATTGAATAATCTACATTATCAAATTCCACAATTTTCAGGAAAAAATCTTTGTAGCCCAAAGCACCCCAAAGCATGCAATTTTTTAAAAATTTTGGAGATGGCTTGAAAAGCGTCTTGGCTGTCGTAGACCAATGAGAAATGTTGTTTCTTTGCAACTGGAACGTGGAATCATCGGTTATGAAAGCATTTCTGAAAAATCTATCCAGCAATCATGTTTTACAGAAACTAACCCGGTTTTTTTCTGCTTTTGTGTTAATAGTGGCACTTTTTGCTCGTTCTTTGTAGATCCCTGCCTCTGAAAATTCTCGAAACACTATCATTGTTCAGAAGCATTGTTATGGCTTTCTTGAAACTTTGAGTTCAAATGAGCGTTTGATTTCAATGGATTATATAAAGAAATTTGACAAAACTTTTCCATTCATTTTCGGTCAATTTGAGGAGTCTCCCACTTTCTTCTTGTTTAGCGTGGTCGTTTTAGTCAACTTTTGAAGTCTCTGTAGAATATTTTTGAGTTCATACCCGATATCTTGAGTAGATTTTTGCGATCTGTGATTCCAGTAGAGTAAATATATTGCAGAACGTTTCTTGCAACTTGATGAGACATGTTTGGAAAATTTGCCAAATGTATTCAATATATTTGGATAAAAATGCATAATTTTTATAAATGGCAATTTTCCAAATATTTGCCAAATAATTGCCAAATTATCCAAATTTGTATAATTTGTACATTCCTTAATTTACAGCTTATTTGATTAAATATACATGTACATAATGTATAATATACTACTTCGAATATCTTTAAAACCAATAGAACGAAAATTTTAATTATTCATCAATTAAAATCGAAAACATTTAAAATTTTTATATGCATGTATATAAGAATTATTTATGCAAAATTTCAATACGCACTTAGTAGTACTTGAAAGCAAGGAACATCGCTTGTGTTTCTGTACTTTTTTATGTCCATACCAGAAATAGTTTTAAAGTTTGACATAATTATAAATATTCAACTTATAATGCACAGTGGCCAAAATATTGAGCGCATTGCCATGGAATATAACAAGCAAAATTGTTTTTTTTGCTAATGTTTTGTTAATGCAAAAATTTGATTTTGTAGTTATAAGAATTTTGCAACTTTTATCTTATATGCAGATGGATTAAATAATTATATTAATGCTTCCATAGGATAACTGGTATTGACAAGATAGATCGCTGTTGAAATATATAAATAAAAATAATGTCAAAAAATATGTTAAGAGACGTCCTAATAAGGGTTAATCGGGAAATAATTATTGAATTTTAATATAAAAAATATTTATTCCATGAGCAAATGAATTGTTTCTGAGCAATATTGTTTCTGATTTGGAATTTATTGAGCCACTCGATAAAAATAATTTGATACGCATGTATTTATATATGCATCAATTGTGTATTATATTAATCAACTTTAGTGAATCTTTATTCATTTAAGATTTCACATCAGAAGTCAAAGTAACTGAGCAAGCTGTTGCCGACAATGATGTTCCTCTATGAAGTTCTTCTACTATATAATTTTGAATGTTATTTAGTGAACAAAATTTTCATTCCAATTAAATGGGATGCTGCCTGATATTTATGCATTTGATGATAGCATATGAAAAATATTTTGAAAAATTATACCCGAAAACATATCCGCATTTTTGAAATTATTTACCAAATCATACCTCAGTGTTGGGTCCGAGTACCGAGTAGTTACATGGAGAAAGGCCGAGAACGAGTACCCATCTTTTGCTGGTTAGGTTATTACTAATAAAAAACATTGAGGCACAGTTTAAATTTCCTTAGTTTTGGTTGGCTAACATAATATGGGATGCTGATACATGTATATGCTCGTAATCATTTTTAAATATAAGTCTATCAGCGCCACATTATTACCGATGAGGTAGCAAAAAACAATTTCGAAAGTCTTTTACTTAAAAATGTTATTGTTGCATTTCAAAAATACAATTGAGCAAACATTTCTCGAAGATAATCGGTTGCGATGAGGTCGCATGATAAATCCTCCGACACTGAAAACTCTTTCAATAAATGCGGAAGTTGTAGGTACTGAAAATCTTTTCTTCGAAAGTTTGACCAGCCTTTGTTGCAAGCGTTCTCTTCTCCCCCAAAATACTAAGCAAGCATTTTCGTTGATCTCAACTAAAAAAGAAAAAGTGAATGATTGTGTTTACTTAGTGTATGGGCAAATTGCAAATAGCGACATATTTCGGTTGGACGTGAACGTGATCACATGAGCACTGGAGCCAATCATTTTTAAACAACAACGTTATTTACTGCCAAACACACAACTTTTAGGGGATCTAATCTCCATTACCGACTGATATGGACTGATAGAACAATGCGAGGATTTATCAGAGTTTCTGCTCATGCCATAGCCATTATAAATATGAAATTTGGCAACTAATTAATGTTTGTCTGAAATTAGACAGAATTTCGGTACGATTACGAAATTCTGCAAACGAGTACGAAAACGAGTACCGAGTTTAGGTACTCGAGTGGTACTCGAGTACGAGTACGAGTGCTAATCGACCCTATGCGAACAAATTTTTAAAATACTGTACCCAACCAACACTCACCCCCGCACGGATGTGGGTATATCTGCAATCCACCCTCGATCATTAATGCTTGCAAAAACATTTCCTTTTTTGTGGTGGTGCAGTACTAAACCATTTTGCTATAAACAAATTGCTTCAAACAGTTTTGAGTTTTGTTTAGGTGTCAAATCCATGGATGAAACCGGTCAGTAGATATAGTAACCAAATGCAAGCGGCACTCTTAATTTTAATACCTGTCGACTTGTGTATCACAGAGAATCTCACCGATGATTTAGTATAATTTGTTGTTCATTTCTTTCCTTGAGAACTACACCTCAACTACGTCGCTTTCAACGTATCACAATCGCTACAGTTGGGAAATGCTGCCTCCGAATCTGTTTCTGAAATGAGCAAGACCAAATCGTTCAATAATATTGTATGAAAAAGCTTTAATGCTTTTTCCAGAATTCCAATTATCACTAAAAGGGATACTACATTGGCGATTTTTGTCCAAACTTTTTCATGATTTTTTGTGCTACATTGCGGATTTTCGTCCAAACTTTTGTCCGGATTTTTGTTTAAACAAAAATCCGGACAAAAGTTTGGACAAAAACCGTTAGTGTAGCACCCCCTTAAGTCATCTTCTATATCTTCAAGAGAACCAACTGGAGACTTTGTTTCCCAAACCGACATTTAAGAAAAAAGTGACATACAATAACGCTAAGAGAATATTATTGCAATTATAAATTCTTCTTTTTGATCTGAGCGATATTTATCTATCGCCTTTTACTAAAGATAACGGTTAATCAGAAAGCGATTGAGTATTAGGCATTATTCTAAAATATCTACAATGACATTGGACTGTCAAATATCATTATTGTAAAAGCAATATAGTTCCCTATCAAAAGACTGTTCCATTTTGAGAATTATATTTGTTCTTCTTAAAAAGCTTGAATCCAACCGGTTCCATGTTAAAATTATGGTCACAGCTCATTATTGCACCATCGGCCACTGATCTCTGGCAATTCATGCAATATGGAAATTCTTTCCACTCAATCCGCAACGCAGTGCAATGATGCAAGACGAAACANCCAAATTCGCATATGTGGACATTCGCCTACATCGACATTGATTGGGAAACTTGTAGAGATGTCGATATGTGCGAATTCTACTATTTATATATATGTATATACCATGCTGGCCATTTGATTAGCATGATTTTCAGAATGAATATCAAACAATATATTTTTGCAATAACATTTATTCCGACTCATGAAGCAGCTCTAGGTTGGTGTTTCTTTAATTCTATGCGTTGTGGCATAGATACAATCAGTCTTTTGCAATACTTACTTATAATTTCGGTGGTCAATAGTTCTGTCACAGTATTCTTGAGATCATTGAGAAACGTGGNCAATGATGCAAGACGAAACATGATGTAACAAGATAATTTTACCGGTATACAAAAAATAGTAAATAGTTAGTCCAAAATATTCTTATAAACAAAATAAATGATAGTATTTTCAAGATATATATACATGTAAGGAGGTTCGTATGGTGACCATCTATAAGCTATTTTTAGCTGCTAACAATTTATGCTTACTAAAAAATGAAGAGCTTATTAAATTTATGTAAAAATTGAATACATACAAAATATCAAAATTTGTATTTTGCTAGAAATATTGTTAGAATAGATTGAAATTTACTAAGCAATTTAGGATTGTACAAGGACATATTAAATATTTAGTAAGTCACCAAGTACAATTTTGTAGATTAAAACAGCGTATATATAAGTATATTCATAACCATACACACTGTAAACATAGATATATAAAAAATAACTTTGAAAAATTCGATTTATTAAATAACGAAAATAACAAGCATTGCCTGACACTGAGCTGCGTGCTCCCATCCTTTGTGGATAAACAGACAAACCGGTAGTAACGCTGAGTAAACATTGATGCTTCTATTTTAAAGAGTTTTTTGGAGTTGCAATACATCTAAATAAAATACTGTCTTGACTGTCAGCCCATTTTATTAGGTGCTACTAAATTTCGCCGTTGTTTGCTTTAATTTTGCCAAAAAATATCTGCAAAAAACGTGAACATTATTCATTTAATATAGCTTCTACAAATAACATGTATTTTAGTTTTTTGTGAAATAAAAGTGTAGTCTTACGCTTTCTTGTATAGGCTTTCTTACGCTTTGAATGTATAGCTGAAAAGGATATTGAAAGTCACTGATCAATATTAATTACCAAATAGGACTTTGTTCAGTTCTTTGTATTCCTATGTTTATATGTGTTGCATTCTTGTTTTAAGTACGAACATATACATTGAATTCCAAATTCGCATATGTGGACATTCGCCTACATCGACATTGATTGGGAAACTTGTAGAGATGTCGATATGTGCGAATTCTACTATTTATATATATGTATATACCATGCTGGCCATTTGATTAGCATGATTTTCAGAATGAATATCAAACAATATATTTTTGCAATAACATTTATTCCGACTCATGAAGCAGCTCTAGGTTGGTGTTTCTTTAATTCTATGCGTTGTGGCATAGATACAATCAGTCTTTTGCAATACTTACTTATAATTTCGGTGGTCAATAGTTCTGTCACAGTATTCTTGAGATCATTGAGAAACGTGGGTTTGCGCTGAGCAACTCGTTTCTTCACCACAGCCCAGCAGTTCTCAATACGGTTCAAATCTTGAGAACTCCGAGCCATGGCTCCAGGACTTTGATCCCAGAATCTGAAAGCCAGCTTCGAACAAACTTAGCCATATGGCAGAGCGTACCATCATGCTGGAAGATTTGGCATCCACGAATATCTAGCATGTTTGAAGCTTGTCGTCGAGTATCTCTCTGCACAGGCAAGCATTGATTGTCGTGTTTTGAGTTAAAAACCAAAGGGCACCACGGCCACTTGATGCGATGGTACCCTATATCATCACACTTGGGGAAGACGATAACGTGCATCGTACCTCGCGCCTACTGGTCCCCGGACATTTATTGAGGAAGAATATAATTGCTTGATGCTGGTTTCATCACTGAACATGACATTATGTCAATCTTGGCTTGTCCACGACCTAAATTTCTGACAAAATCAAATGCGATCTTTTATGCTTTTGAGAGAAAGTCGTGGTGTATATGCTGGTTTGTAGGACTTCAGCTTGAAATCAAGGTGGAGTTTTCGTCGAATGGTACGAGTACAGACAGGAGATGGCAGTTGTGAAGATTTAAACGAAGGAGAAGCAGTAGCATCCAATTTTACAATCCGTCGAATCATTAGATCAGTCCTTCTTGAAATCACACGTTTCTTTATCGCTCGCTTTCTAGCACAACAACTGGAAGTTAATTCCAACCTGTGCAAACAACGTTGATCAACTGATTTCTTTTAATATCTTCATTTGAGCAACGGCTGTGGGCAATAAGTGCCTTTATTTCTTCCAATGCACACAGTGAGATGTACACTACGGTATTCGAACAAACCTTAACGAGAAGTAACTATGCTACTGTTTGAAAATTAAGCTGATGAAATTCAGTCACGTGACAGCGCCATACATTCAAATTTAACGAATTATGGATTCACTACCCTAGAAATCAACAGTTATTTGCTCTCAAACAATAATGTCATCAAGACTATTATTTTCTGTCGATATGAAAATTAGGCTAATCAAATGGCAAGCCTGGTATATATATACCTCGTTGCAAAAAAAATGGCNAAAATTAAAAAAATCTCACAGAGGCTTGGCAAAAATATTACTCTAAACTAAATTGACTAAATTTTGAAATTACTTTCCAATAATAACAGATATGTATTTTATAATCGTAGGGAATAACAAAAAATTTTCCAGTTTCTACGATCTGGTGGACAAATTTCCCCTCACTAATAGGAATTGAATGAAATCAAATTGAGACAAAAGAACAGACGAAAAAGTGATATAAATATTAATGAAAACTTATTGGCAATGAGCGATTTGGAATTTCCCCAATGTTAGATATCATTGCTTCTACGTAAAAACAGATAAGAATCCGGATGGGACTAGAATTGAAATTGCGGACATTAACTTAAAAATAAAACAATAAATAGCGTCTAGCCATCAAGTAAGAACAAAAACATTTACCGGGCATGGAGATATAGCCGTATTAAGTTGCACGCACAAAGTTGCATAAACATCTTGTAAATGATAATGTAAGATATAAGTAGAGCTTTGTTTACCATTAGTGCGATGCGAAATCAATATTGACAAACACCACGTCAACATGGTACACGCGCGGATAAACAAACCCCGGACAAAGGATAACCAGTAAGCATGTATATCACAATGGTGGCTGCCATATAATGAATTATCACTAGTTGTTAATCAATGTAACGTGCTAAAGGAATAACAAACAATTTTTGTTTACAACTGTTTATCAGTCATCTAAGAGTAAATACCATGATGTTGACGAAGCATTTACACAAACCGTTAAATGTGATTTAGTGATATGTTCAATTGCATAATGTATGAAATTTTAGAAATTTCAGATAAAACCGCTCGTAATATAGAACCTCATTAAAAAATTTAGTATTTATCTTAATATAGCTCAATTTATGATCAGCGATTGTTGAAAAATTTTGAAAATATTAAAAATTAGAAAAGCAGTTGGAGAGCGCAGACCTCCGCCACGCAGCTTGTATCCTCCGGATCAGCACCAAAATTTAATGGATTCCTCCTTGGGCGGAGACGCACCCCTGGTGAAAATGTGAGGTCAATCCATCTATTACTTTTTCCGTAAAATTGCTAACAGACAGACAAATAAACCAACGCTACCAAAAACATAACCTCCTTGGCGGAGGTAATGATACTTGGTTGTAAATATGAGTATTTTTTCAATATTTCTTACACGAAAGCTACAACAATACTTCTCATTTAAATAGAACTCTTAAAAATTGGTGTCAACATTTCATCGTTTGAATCGAGCTCATGTCAAGAGAAGTATGAAAACATATTGATGAATGATACACTATCCGACTCGATTAAGTCCGACTCGACCCTAGGTATCACTTTCAAAGTTTGTTTCGTGCACTAATTGCAAGTTTTTACTAAAACGCGGAGCTACAATATGACATATTAAACATTAAGCAAAGCACCCATAAATATTGGAAATCCGATAAATTAAACTAGTAAATGAAATTTTCTGGTCTGAAATTATCTCATTTCTGAGCCGTCACTCGATACTAGTTGAGCTTCGTTGATCTAACTGCTCAACAAATGCTCTTTATCCTTTCTGACTGCTATCCTGGATTCAACAAATAAATATGTTATAAAACTCACTCAAATATATATATATATATATATATTCAAAATAATTAGTAGATAACTGTGCTTCCACTCATCCTGATATTGCAAAGCAATATTACTCGAAAAATATTATATGCATTTCATAATGTTAATTGCTAAAAGGTTTCCCAGATTTGAAGTGTTAATGAATAATGAAATGTTGAAGTGTTCTCGAAGCTTAAGTGCATATTTATAAAGCAGCTTCCAGTTCGTAAGAAGTGCTAGATTATTTTTAAGTCATACTATAAAGACAAGCAAATGGAATATAAGTGCTATAAAGAAGGTGCACTTCGTCAGAAGTCTTTTAATTCAATTGGCAAAGGAAACTAGGATTTAAGAATTGCCTTTTAACTGAATTATTCAACTTGTAAAGCTTTCCAAGTAAATATTTTGAATCATTCGTGAAATAAGTAGTAATTTTCATTTTGGTGCTTAGCTGTCCAGGAGTTCTCCACCTCTCTAACCAACATAATATCCTAAAACTGCTAATGCGATACGAATAACCAATGTGAATATATGGAAAATTTTAAACAAGTTCATTCCAAGACTAGAGGTGAGTTGTATGAGCAAAATGTATCCAAATTTTGCAAATCTATAGATTGCATCAAACATGGTTCAATTTCCAGGAATTAGGTAAGCTTTCAATAACATAAATTTTAGATGCATTACAAACTTAAGCAATTCTAATTTAAAATATCTTATTGAATTTGGCGTAGAAACTTATAAAGAATGGATTACAAGTGCTTAAATGATATTGTGAAGTTTGAAACATAAAATGACTTTAGATCGAACTATCGAATTGTAACCAATTTTATGACTAAAAAAGTTAACCTTCCCTGAAATAAGTTAACATCTTCGCTTTAATAACAGGGAAATGTAATAAACATTGGTCTAAATGTAATTATCATAGATAATACTTTGCGTGTACTTAGGAATTTGAAATGTTGCTATAAATTGAGACTAAACTTTTCAAAGCCCCAGTTTTCAGCATGAGAACGCAAAAAATTACCGCCCAAAACTTTATTTAATTTATTGATCGTTGGGTGGTATCACTTACTATTACATAAAATGAGTAAACCCAAACTCAGTAATTTTTACTAAAATCTCTGTTAATAAGGCATTTTTGAATAAGATATTGCAATTCTACAAATTTGATTTCTGAAATTCTATCTAGAATTTTTCAGAAACATGATAGTACTTTGAATAAATTGATTTCACATTTGATAAAATTCTCGAGTTATTAGAGATGGCCGTAGTTCAAAATACATCGTACATTCAACACTCTTGTACATAATATATAGAACACTGAAGAGATTAATGCTTAACTTCAATAATTATCTAAGTAATACCTTTGTGTAAGACAACAACGTCAACATTTCATTTACTTAATTTTTCAAGTGTACGTTGGAATGTTTCATAAAATTTGGTGCGAAATAAGTACCTCTTGTACAACAAAAAGAATTCTTTAGTCTGTCTTTGGGGCCAGTAATTTCAATTCATTATTTCATTATAAACACATGTAGAAAAGAAGATCGAATTTGTGATATAAAAAAGCAAGGAATGCCTTTAAATTCTGCTGTAAGTCCAGCAGTAAATCATTTAGGCAATCAATTATTTGCACTAAGCTGTGTAAAATCCTTTGATACAGGATGGGTCAGATGGGAATAAGTCGTCTTTATCAAGTTTTCGCCGCATACTCTGCAAATAGAATTCATTTTCTAGAAGAGTAGCTAAGAAATCTTAAACTATTTTGGAATTTTTGAAAATTTACAGAGCTGAGCATAAGTATCCGAACATCAGACTTGAAAATTTTGTTTGCTCTGATGAACACTACAAATGGTTACCTTCAATTTAATATAACTCAATTTCAAATTTTGAATCAATCTATGTCAATTTCAAATTAATGTAAACTAAATTCAAATTTATCCAATAGAGAAAATCATTCTAGGGTCATTTAATGTAACATTTATATGTAGTTTTATACAAATGTTATTGAAAAAATATGGTTTTGTTATTTATTTCAGGGAGTTTCTATTTTGTTTAATATTTTTTTGACACTCGTATTAGTACAATCATCTCAACATAGTGCGTCTCCCGCACATGAAAAGTGCTCGGGTGCCTTAAAATCAAAGTTAAACAATAATTTTGGAAATACCATCCAAAAATCACACCTCTGCATCTGCAACATAATTAGTGAATCTATGGTAAAAGTTACACCAACTGTGCTTAAGGGTAATGTTTCTTAGAATTATGTGTGACCCCATCCTAATTAAATCCAACTTTCTAAATAATAAATATTTTGAAGGACATTAAGTGTTTGTGTATTATTTATATGACTATTAAGTTATATTATTGGTTTGCAAGTCAATTTGATAAGATATGTAAGAAAAATAACTTACTGTTTCTGAATATATAATATCTTGTGAGACTCGCTACCACTTTTCTAAAACATACATGCAAGAAAAGAAATATAACTTCCGTGCAATAAAGAACATAAAAAAAATTTTCAATAACATTTTGTAAGAAATACTACGTAATTTCACGAAATGGCTATAAAGTGAATTATATATTGGATTAATTTGAATTTGATTTGGATTAAATTGACATATATTAGATTGAAATTGAAATAGAAAAATTTGAATTTGAATTAGATGAATTAGAAATTGAGCTAGATTTATTTGAAGGTAAAACTTTATAGTAGGTATGAACATTTCGGGTTTGCTATAAACTGGGCGACTGCTTTGAAAATTCGCAAAATTTGTGCAAAACAGAAGCTATACCATGGAACATAGTATTATATGTGACTGGTATTCGGACAGGCATGGGACAAATATATTATGGTTGTTCAGGTAATAAAATTGTATATTACATACATACGGCCGATTAATTTTCTTCAACTGATATTTACATAAATATTTCCCATGCTGCAAAAAGAATATACGATATATACAATATACATATATACATATTTACAAAAATAGTAGCACACGCAACAATTAAACACAGAAAATAAACAAGCTGAAAAAATTTACAAATAAAATAATACATAATAAACTGTTTAAAAAATAATATTAAAAAGCAATGTTCAAACTGTTCTGCCAGGTAAATGTGTTAACTATATTATTTTTCATTAGAATATTTAACAAATATTTATCTTCGATTATATAATTATGAAATAAATATTTCGTTTGTTAAATCTTCAACTAGTGTGTTCCAGTAACAGGAAATTTATAGGGATACATCTAGCAATATCATTTTTTAAGTAAACAATAAGTAATGCAAATCAATAACTATTGTATTGTACCTGCAAATTCTTCCAGAATTAATCCCCTTGCACTGAGAAATTATGAACTGGAAATTCGATTAAGGCAATGTCTCCTATTCTGTGCCTCTTTACTTGAATTTTTGATGCTTTTGTATTCCTAAATTTTTAAAAAAATATTTTACTAGTATTTGTACAGATGTATTTTTATAGTTATGATTACCCAAATTTTGAAAACAAATTTATTGTATTTTAAAATATCGATTTCATTAGAGAATATTGTGTGTAGAAATTGAATTGTTTTCGTATGCATTTTATGAGTATCTACTGTATTGTTATCATTTCAATATTACTTAAGAAATATTCTTGTAGTTAAGTTATTTTGTTTTGTATGTTTCAACGCACTGTAATAGAATTCATCAAGGGCAAAAAATTAAATTATATATACTACGCATAACTTATATATGCTAGTTCTTTCACACTAAGTTATTCAACATAGCAAGCGTAGAAAATAAACACAAATGCTTAAATAATTATATTATTCAATGTTTAACACTAAAATATCATTATTAATTTGAAAATATATAACATAAATGTTTATTGATTGCAGTACTGAAGATTATTACAAATGTTCAGAATGTCCGACAGAATTTTTCTGAAAAAACGGATACATTTTCTCTCTTAAAATTAGCTATACGATTAAGTCTGTTATAAAGTTAAGCAATATGAGTAAAATGGTATATTAAAATCACATTAGTACATTTATATATATATATATATGTACACATAAAATGGGCTTGTTACAAAGGTAAACATACGATGAATAGTCCATGACAGTAACAGGTTGATTCCGGGTGGTGCTATAATACTACCACAGCCTTCTTCTTTAATGAAATACATATCTACCATATCTACCAACTTCCTTTTTTGTGCTATTGGATCTTCTTAACTAACGAGTGGGAGTGTGGATTTGTTCTTGAGATGACTCATTGTCAGGTGGCAAGTAATCATCATAGCAACCAAGCTTTATATATTCGTTGAAAGTTGGTTGCAGATGTGGTCTATTTCTTCTTATCAAATTCCGACTTAGTTTTACTTTAATCCAGTAAGATCGAGGATCACTTGCTTTAGAAATAAAACGTCCTGATTCATTTCGAAGATTTTTTATAATGACGATTTCTCCAGGTTTGAGTTCACTTAGAATTCTTGTCGTAGTAGGTTTTTTGATTCTTTTGTATGAGCATATTTTTATTGTCAATTTCATCATGATAAACTAAATTAGGTAGTAGATGCTTCACTACTGTTTGCATCATTGTTCTTAGACTTCTACTGTGAAGAAGCTGTTCAGGTGAGGTGAACTTCTTTTTCTGCTAATCTATGGGAGCTTGGATATAAAGGACTAAATATTTTAAGCTTAAAATAATAGCCCTTTGCAAATTCTTTCATTTTAAACGAGTTGGATAGATTGTTGTCAGCAATTATTTCTTTCGGTAATCCAAAATGTGAAAAAAATTTCTTTAAGGACTTTGATGATATTTAAAACCGTTATATTTTTCAATTGTTTGCATACTATAAAGCGGGAGTAGTAGTTTATTGTTATTAAAAAATTTGATCTATTGTATTCAGCAACATCGAAAGCAATTTTCATCCAACGAACATTTGGTCTCTCATGTGGCATCATTGGTTGTTTTCTATTCATAGGACTATCTATATTACACTTAAGACCTTTTTTACATATTTTCCAATGTCTTCACTCACTTTCTCCCAATAGTAGCTCTCTTTTGCCAGAAGAATATTCTTCTCAATTCCTTTGTGTGCAGCATAAATGAGTTCAAGAAGTTTGTATTTTATGGAAGAAGGTATAATTATTCTGTTGCCTTTAGAATGATTCTGTCAACTATCGATAGTTCATGTCTTAATTTCTAAAATTGACTCAAACCTGATCCTTCTGTAGTAACTTTTCTCTCCAGCTATTTTGAATAAATGACATCACCCTGGACAGTTGAGCCTCGTTAGGCTCGTCTTCATTCTTGTGCCAATCAGGTTAAGACTACGTTTTAGGACTTGATGGATGGCGAATGATAGTTCATTCTCTAATTTGTGATCAACATCTGAGCTTCCTTGATATTTACCTTGTGACAATTCGTTTCCTAGAACCATCCGTTCTGGGATGATGTACGAGTTTAATTGCTAAGCACCCATTGTTAAATGAATATCTCCATTTCATTTCATTCAACTGTTAACCCAATTTGCACTATCTTCTACCTTTGTAATCACATTATTTACTTCCAATTCGCTCAACTGATTTCTCAATTTTTCTAAGATTGTGAGTGAAACTTTTATAGGAGGATGTATCATGGATATTGCATTAGGTTTTAACTTTATGTCATATTTGACTTTGTAGTGTCGTAATCCTTTAAAGACACCAAAGTAGTGGTTTGTTATTGCATTTGGTGAGTTGTCATCCAATTTGGTCCGCAGGGCAGCATTGAATAGCATGGTGTTATATCCTTCCGAACCCTACCCGAAAAAACGGAGGTTTGGTAGATGAATTCTTTGATATAGAGTGGTCAAAGGAGTCACTTTCTTAAAATTTTCTTGCAGGACATCATTTTCTAAGCAAATTTTGAATCCTAAAATTGGGGTCACATTTTCTGAAATCAGCATTCGACCTTCTTCTTTTACTGCTCAAAATTATGGGTAAAGCGCAGACTCCTTTTACTGGTAATCTAACTTTGTATGGTTTTATCAGTTGATTAGTAAGCCCAAGCGACTTCAAATCTTGAAGAGAAAGAACATTACACTGGGCCCTTGAGTCAACCTTCATTTTGATTTTCTGCCTGTTAATCAAAACTATGGTTTCAATTGATTTAATTTTCCTGCATTCACTTTTGTAATCGAATCACAACTATATTCTTCATCGTTTTCTTCATCACTAAACGAGTATGCTTCATTAACAGTAACAATTTTGTGTTGTCTTTGTAGATGTATTCTGCACATTGTTGAGAAGTGATTTGGACCATTACAGTTGTTATATCTTTTTCTGTGTGCTGGACAATTTCTACGTTGATGTCTGCTTCCACATTGCCGCCAATCTATGCTGCTGCTCTTATTGTTGAATGAGTGTTTGAAGGTTGGTGAAGCTTTCTGATAAGGTCCAATTGCATCGATTTCCACTTTTTTTTGCACTCCAGGTTTTGAGGTGTTTCACAATTCTTCTGTGATTTGATTTGCTCATGTGACACTTCAAAGCATTTACAGATTGCGATTGCTCTGCTTAAGGAAAGGTTTTGCTCCCTTAGCAAATGTTCTTGTAGTCCATCTTCTGTATTGTGATGACAAGTTCATCACGTATTAGGCTGTCTGTTAATTCTGCAAAGTTACAATTTCGCTAAGGTGTCCGTAATAACAAATGTATCAATCTTTAATCCGTCCCTTTTTTTACTGAAAAAACTCTTATCTTTCAAAAGTTTCATTAGGTTTTTTACTAAAATATGAATCGTATTTTTGAAAACAACTGAGAACTTTGAGTTATCCTCGCAATCTTCCCAAGTGAAATTATCGAAAATTTCCAAAGCATTTTGACCAATGGTTCTCTGTAGAGCGCGATTCTAACCCTCAGTTGGTAGAAGAAATAATTCAAAATCTCTTTGCCAGTGAGTCCATTCGTGTGAAATATTAATGTCCTCAACTTCCAGTGGCTGAAGTTTTAATGATTCAAAGCTGTCAACATGTTATAAGGCTATACGAATAAAATCCTTTATTAAAATCACATTAGTACATATATATATAT
>CABFPE010000270.1:74054-87452 GCA_900660155.1 Hofstenia miamia | reverse complement strand
AACTTTACTTGAGTGCACACACCGAGCTAACGTAAGGCATACATAATTAATCCCAGTTGAGCTGAGATGGTGATGTGGACTCAACCATTGTTGCAGAAGAGGAGGAGCTGTGTTGTGGAGATCAGCTTCGGGCAGGAGCCCACGGAACAACTGAAGAGGAAACATCATACTGCCCAGTCACCTAAACAGTGATGGTTAATACTCAAGTACTTAATTAACATAACTAGTTAATATGAAAGAGAAGTTTGATGGATCAACAAATGGGTAACACCTCACCCGCAGTTTACTAAGCATCCCTTAACAGTGATTAGACACGGCATAACAAGCTAGGTGGAGGATGTTACAGAACCTGAGAGTAGCTTTTGGGCCTCCTATACCACTTCAGAGGCCAAAACAACATCCCAACTTGTGACATCAGCATAGCCAGGCTGTTTTTTGATCTGAATAAGGGCATCTCATTGCATGACTGTCTTGTTACAGAGGCAAAAGAACTGGATTTCAGGTAGATGAGCCCTAATCAGACAATTTTGCCAAAAATTGTCTTCTGTAAATGTATCAAAGAATCTTTCATACAAGATCTTTTAAAGCAATCATCAAGTCATGAGAGCATCAGTGTCAGACATGTGGGCATTGTCTGCACTAATCCTGGGGTCAGGTT
Source organism: Hofstenia miamia (assembly GCA_900660155.1). Taxonomy (NCBI): domain Eukaryota; kingdom Metazoa; phylum Xenacoelomorpha; order Acoela; family Hofsteniidae; genus Hofstenia; species Hofstenia miamia. The sequence goes on along the minus strand of CABFPE010000270.1, from coordinate 86,794 downwards.
AAAAGTGAGTCTCAACTTTGTCTATCCACATAAGATTGGCTGCCACTTGAAACAGAATAAGGACTTGTGGGTCCAGTTGGGAGATCTTTTCATGAGGCAGGTTGTGTAGAGAGATGTATACTCAGAGTTGAAAAACAGGAATTTAGTATCATTGGTGGCTTCCCAAATGTACTTCCAGAGGGTGTTAGAGAAAATACTGATATCTGAAAAGTGATCCCTAGCTTATTGACTATCATCTGTGGGGTCAGATATCCTAACAGGCTGCTTAGGCCAATTAATTGAGCATAATATTTCTCAAACCTTTCCATTGCTTTTTTGGTTTTACCAGGAGAAGCAGTGAGTGAGCAAGAATATAACAGCCAGTTCTTGACCTTCCAGGTGGTCAAACAAATGGTGATCTCATGCATACAGTGTTTTGCAAAGTGCTTGCAATTGGAGGTGTGGATCATGGATAAGAAAAATAGATAGAATCCAAATAGCTCCTCATGACTGGATCACTGGACAAATCATCCTGAAAATAACTTATTTCTTGCATGTATGCCTTGCATAAGTCTAATGATGTGAAGTACTTATGCTTGCTTGCCTCATAAAGCATGTCCTCTATTTATGGGAGAGGATATTAGTGTTTTTTCATTACCTTGTTTAATTGGCAGAAGTCTGTACATAAGCAATATTTGTCTTGTTACTTCATGAATACTGTTGGTGCTGCATACAGGCTTTCACTTGTGTGAATGATTTTGTTATCAATTAATTCCTCTAGTATACAGTTATATTTGTCGTTCATCTGCTCTGGTACTCTTCTGACTGGCAACTTGATAGTTTTATCTGTTGTTGTAACTATCTTATGCTTCTTGGCTACTGCTTGTTCTACTCTGTAATTGAATATAAGTTTATGTCTTTCCAACATCTTTCTTAGTTGTGTAATTTCTTTCTCCTTCAAGAGTTGATAATCCTCATTTCTTATTTCTGGTATTCTGTATGCATCTTCTTGGTTTGCTTTTGTCCTTATGCAATTGTGTCAGCCTTTGAGAGTACTTGTGACTTTGATGGTGTTCATCCACTTGCCCTTGAGTTGGCCATATGGAGTACTTTCCATTTTCATTTGCGTGTCCTTGAGTTAACCATGCAAATTACTAGCTCAATCATTGCCCTCTATAGCTTTCCAAATGAGTCTATGTTTGATTTGATGTATTTTCCATATATCCTTACTTGAGATTTCTTTAAGTTAACATTTTTGTTCATTGCATTGAGGATTGGCATTCTCCCCTTTCCATTCTTAACTGTGCAAACACTGGACAGCATTGATACTCTCTTCATATTGATTCCCTTATTGTTGTATAGCATTATGTCAGCTGTTATTGGGTCTTCTGTTTCTATTGTATGCATCCTCCACTGATGCAGCTTTAGATGAATGTTTTCCTGCAATTTGAAAGTGATTTTTTTGTGTCTTCTTTCTTTGTAGAATCACAGGGGAGCTCTGGCTACTCTAGCAGTACTGGGAAACTCAAGAGTTAAGATCAAATGTTGCAAAGTTTACTGTAGCATAGAGCAACCTATGTTCCAACAAAAGGAAGAAACATTGGTGGTTAACTGATTTGCTTAATAAATACAGAAATTCTATAAAGAACTCTAGCAGGGCCCAATTCACACAGCATCACTTGGAAGCCATATCCATGAAGCCATCCTTACTTGCCAAGGTGCTAATTTTGTGTCTCAAGTAGTAATTTCTAGCTCAATAAACAATTTATCTCAGAGTTCTATTATCTCAGATCATGTAAATAAATAGTAAACAAAAGGCACACAATTGCTGTGCATTCACATTCAACAAGGCATAGTAAATTTGCAGTGTGTTAATATTATGTGCATGTACAAATCAATTGAATAAAAACTTGTTATTCCCTACACCTAATTGTAACCTAAAGCAACCACAATTCAGGCTGTCACTGTTAAGGAGCTATTTGTCACCCCAGACCCAGTGCAGTTTCCTCCTGAATTGTCACCAGACTTAAGCAATAATTATCATAACCAAATCCAAGATGATAAATCTAAAAGGGGTTACTAGATAATAAAGAGTGAAAAAGATCAAATGCAGTTGTAGGAAGACAAATTTATTATGCACTTCACTACAGTTTTCTCAGCTATTTATTACAAAATTCTGTAAATTATTACCTGGATACTGTTTACAGTTTTAAATGCAATTTCCCTCACAAAGTTAAAATGAGCAATCACATGTAATTTTAACCAAGGGGACAAATATTAATTCTATTGAATAACTGCACTTGAAAATGTGAACAAATTGATTCAAAAGGAATTGATATAAATTGATAGCACCTAATCATCAAATAAGGATGTCAAAAAGACATAGCACTATTTTCAGAGTGCCAGATAATGAAAATTGAAAAATAGGGCATTGAGTGACTCTACACCTCTTCCTCTTTGATTTTGATTTCTTCCTTTTTTACTTTTATTGTCCTGTTTGCATAATTTATGACACATTAATTTTTTGTCAGGAAGTCCTTGTCCAATATATCCTTGTATGGTAGCAGCTTGTTGTGAGTATCCACCACTACCAGAGATTGCTCAAATGTTGTGTTCACTATTCTCATCTACACTGCATTTATTATTCCTTTTGTGTTGATATATTCTTCTAATGCATTAATCAATCATTTATTGCAACTATTCAAATCTTGGTGTTTGAAACCCAACTTTTTTGTGTACTTGTTTGTAATTATCAAAGTTGCTGCTCCAGTGTCAATTGTTGCTTTTGTCATTACACCATTAATAGTTAATGTAGAGTCGCTTGGGAAAATTTAGTGCTATTTATATCTTTTTATTTCGATCTAAATCCATTGTATTTTGACGTCACTATGACGTTCCTTTTTTCGAGATTAGTTTTGTTGCTATCAGTTTTGTGTCCCCTCGTCAGTGCTTTTGTTTTGCTCAAATTTAATTTACGAGGGAAAATTATTGCAAACATGTTAAACCACGTTGAATATCGATTATTGTAAACAAAGGCAGGTAAAAATGAATCTTTTTGTATAAAAACTGAGGACACTGTAGCTAATGTTCAATAGACTTTGTCTACGCTTAACTACCGCTCTTACCGTTGTAACTTTTATTTATTTACTACTTTAAATGATAATTATTGCTTAAGATCGGCGACAATTCGGGAGTGCTTTCATTAGCACGGGGCGACAAGTTGCTTCTGGGGATCTTTCGATCTTTCCAGTCCGAATTGTGGTTCTTTAAGTTATGTATATGGTTACGCATAAGGAAATAATAAATCTCTCGTTCGTATTTCAACACGTACATGCACTTATAAGATCTACCACTGTGATGATACCATGCCGTTGGCTAGCACGAATATCTGGCAACTACAGATTATTTAATAGTTAGCTGAGAGATAACAATGAAAATGAGAAGTAGGTTGTTTTTTCGAATTGAGATAGAAATTAAACAAGTGAGACAGATAGGGTAGCACCAGTCAATAGGTTAAGCACTTTACTTCTGGACGTTCCGCTTTGGCTGGAAGCCATAGGAATTGGTCATCTTGGTTCTTACCTAAAAGTAGTTCTGTTACTTGGATGAATTACCAATGTTACATCTGTAAACGTTATAAGTTCTAATCTCAACTGTTTCTTGGAATCATGGCTGTACTGAACACTAATTAAACCTTCTGCAGAGTCAATCGAGTTTCTAGCTAAGTCTTACCAGCCACTGATTCTACATTAACATTATCATATTTATAGTATCAAGATTTGTCAGGATCATTATTGATGCATGGTTTTTATGAGTCAGCACTTTAGCTAGTTTTCTGACTCATCATTGGTCTTTGATACTTTGTTCATTTTGTTTTCTGATTCTATCAAATCTTCATTCTCATAATAAGCCTCTTTATCTTCAATTACATTTATTTGTTTAGTGCAATTGGTTTTTTTACCCTTCTGTCTACAACTGTAGCACTTGACATCCTTTTCTCTCACTTTTCTAGTCTTCCCATCCTTTCCTTTGATCTTTATGAGTTCTTCTGGTTTGTTTTTATTGTATGGCTTGCTTGGAGGTTGTGGTTTTAAATTGTTTCTCCATGTTGGTGTCTTTCTATTCCAAGCAGCTTTCTCATAGATTTGTGTGTTGTTCTCAATCATTGCTTGGATGTTGACTGCTTTTCTAATCATCTTCTCTAGTTTGTCATCTATGTTTCACTTAATTTCAAATTGTGTTCTGATACTCTCTGGCATTTCTTTTCATATATGTGAGAACAGATTGTATTTCAAGTATCTGTTTTCTCTCAAACTTAGCATCACTAATCACTCAACTTGTTGAATGTAGCATCAGTTTTCTTCATTTTAGTAGCATTTAAGATTATTTGATACTGGTTTTTAAGACTTTCATTTTCATAGTAATCTATGAAATCACCTATAAGTAGTTCATAGTTCCTTTTTGTCTCAGTATCCAGTAACAAATAGTGCTGGTAGGCTGTTCCCATCAGGTACAGCAGGAGTCTTGCTGCTGCTGCTTGCTGGCTCACTTTTCTTTCTGCCATCTTGATCTCAAGCATTTGCAACCATTCAACAAATGTTGGATTATATCCTTTTACCCTCCCATTAAATTTTGGTAGCATTGCCTTGCAGGGTATAGTGTCATTAGTTATATTCCATGGTAATATCAAACTTTCATACCTTGATTTGTTGTGATTTCTAATTGTGTCCTCCTTCTGTAACTGGGTTGGTCACTGCTTTCATAATTTCACTTATGAATTTCTGCTTATCTGCATCCATTTCTTTGTCCAATTCCTCATATCTTGTTCTTCTGTCTGCTGTCATGGGTGGTGCTTGCAACTCACTCTCTTTCCTTGTTCAAAATTCTATTTTGTGGGTCTGTACATTCACTTGATTTTCCTCTTCATTCAATTGTACTAATCTCAATTTGTTTCTTAGTTGCATGAACTCTTCTGATTGTATATCATTATCTTCTATCAGCTGTCTTTTCTCTCTTTCCAATCTCTGATTTTTTTCTTGCCATTGCTGATTTTTTCCAGGAGTCTTTTTTTAGATTCTGATAATTGTTGAGTAAGAGTTTTAATCTCATTTTGGAATAGTTTGCTCTGCTGATCTAATCTCATTTCCATGTCTATCTTGATTTCATTTAAAATAATTTCACTCTGTTGCTCCATCTGCTTATATTTATCAGTTAATTGTTCTATTTCACTCACCAAGAGTGCTTCTTGACTTCTTTTTAGCATCTTGATTATTTCTTGGGGGACTTGTTTCAGGGGGTGAGTGTAGAGATTGTATTTCCATATCAGGTGATGAGTTCTCTCCAGAATATGACATTGAGCATTTAGGTCTGGGTGTTACTATCCTGGGTGCTGTTTTCTTTGCACTGCCTTTTTTCTTTTAGTCATTCTTTCATTTGGTTTGTAGTGGTGCCCATTCTTGGTCATGATTCCAGGATCCTGTTAAAGTGCATTTTTTTTAGGATTGGGTAAATCTCTTTGTTGACTGTTTACTTCATGGTGCTTATAATTCCACTTTTACTCATAGATAATGTCAAAGTGTGCAAGCTGTTCCACTGAATGTTTCCTTGGCTTTAGAAGAGATTCTTTGTATTCTCCTAAGAAGCAACTATTTGCCTCCAGTATATGAAAGAAATTCTTTTCCAATTGCCTGTTCTTTTTGGCTGTCATGGTCACTATGTAACATCTTCAACCACGCATTGTCACTGTTTTTCCTGTGTTACTTTATAACATTGGTTGTGTGCATGTAGGTAGGGATTTACTAACTTAACAAGCTTTAGCTTTTGCATAGTTCCATTAACTTAAATTAACAAAACATAACTATTCATTATTTAGTTAACAAAGCCACACAGTATCTCTTCTGATCCACTTGGTTGAGTTCCACTTCTCAGCTCATTGATATAGCTTATCTGTAACCTATCCTAGCTCAGTGCATACTCAAGACAAGAAAATTCAACTTAGACTCTATTTGTATATGTGTTTAACATTTATGCAACCTGACTTGTCACTAGCTCTGTTATTAATATTTCATGTAGCCATTACCAAAAATATATTCACTTTAATAACTAGTTTAATATACAGCAGCTTCCTAACTTACATTTAATAATTACTACATGCTTCAGTCACATTATTGGTCACATTTTTGTCAATAATTTGGATCTAAAATAATATAGATATAATTCCTAGGTTTCAGCTTACCAGCCATATTTTGAGTTTGATATGTCTAATACATGTAGATAGTAATCTGTAGTCAACTAAATGAGAATAAAACCCCTATACCTAACCTAAGTGCACTTTTGTGGTCTGGCACAAAGACCCTTGAATCATTTCCATGGTGGATCCAGACCACTACTAAACACAACTCATTTAGCTTGACATCATATTAAATATTCAAACTGTAGCAAAGAAACAATATAAGAATTCCAAATGAATTTCTTTATCAATTGCTTACATTGAATTTAATCTATTTGAATTTTAAATCTTTTGTCTGACAAAATGGTGGCTAAAAATAATGGAAGCAATTTCACCCCTTCATTTCAACAAAAATATTATTTTGAAAAAATGCGAATCTCTAATTAATTACACTTGTTTTTACTTGGTTGCATTGTACAAATTAATCTAAACTGATCATAGCTTTTTACAATGTATATTTAATCATAATTGTTTTCGATCTTATTCTTTGTAATCAACATTAGCAGTTTATGATTTATTTGGATGATGCTACAGGATACTGATTAAAAAGGGAGTAAAAGGGCAGCATCTTGATAGGACATCAAATATTTAAAAGATTTTTAAGCAACTATTTCAACTCAATGAACATAGAAATGTATTTTTGCTGGTGTACAGAGTGTAAATTGACCAGAATTTGGATAGACTAAAAAATTTACATTTACCATAATTTACATCAACTGGAGTATATATCAAAAGAAACTTCTTTTGTATCTCCTGCATATCATGATGAGGACAATCATAGGACTATAGGAAACCAATTTGGTAATTCAAGAAAATTTACCTCACAATATTTATCTGAAGTTGACAAAAATGTAATATTTTACATTTATTTTATTGGATTTCTACCAGTATAAAATAATTCTAAGGTTTCATTTCAACTTAGTTATATTTGCAAGAATTTCTGAGCTCAATCAATTTTTTTCAAATTTTTCTATTTTTTCGAATTCCTTACATTAAAAATATTCATTTGTAATGGATAAAGTGTATATTCAATTGAATTTGGGTTCAGCTATCAATGATATCTCTTCAAAATTTCTTCAATTGAAAAGCTCTTTCAGATTTATGGTCAATGTAAATTCTGGTCAATGTAAACTCTGCAGACCTTTTTGCTATTTTTGCTCAATTTAGAAATCTTTGCAGAATTTTTAAGCCACAATATTCCGCATGCCTTTTAAATACACACTAACAAAAATCTGTGTCAAAATACCATTACATAAAAATGGTATTTTACAAATTTAATTTGCTAAAGCCATTTTGAGAAAGTTGGTATTCTACTACTACTACTCCTACTATTAGAAGGCTTAATTCTAAAATAGAATACAAAAGCTAATGCAAAAAAAAGTTCCAAAACAATTGATAAAATAAGAACATTGCTTGTTAATATTGAAGTCGGCAGTCCTTGTCATAAGGTGTGAATACAATGAATGCTTGAAATGATCTTTCGACCACGAGAAATCCACTATATTTAGTTTGATCAATTTGTTGGCAGTCTTGGGGGTTCGTATGAAAAAGTTGGTGTCAGCATGGAACTTGAAATTTTCAAGCTTGGGCAGACTTGTAACATTACAATGCCAGCAAGGAGAACCATATTGCAAAACAGAGAGAATACATGAGCAATATAAATTGATTTTAGTGCCAATACCAGCTCATGAAGGAATGTTACAGCAGATGAATTGCATAATATTTCTGGCTTTTGATAATTTATAATCTATGTGAGCGTCCCATTTCAGGCAATTACTTACAATGATACCAAGGTCGGTAATGTGATCCACAGCAACAATCGGAACACCAGCTAAGTTCCTTGCAGGTTGGTACTTTTTTTCATTCTATGAAATCTCAAATCTTTCAAATTACTTGCAGTAGTTTTTCTAAGGGAGATGTGTCGATTAAATAATAATTATTGAAGGGTTTGAGATAAATCTGATTGGATGAAAATATATCTAACATCATTTACGTTAAAGTCCGATGCAGGTTTTAAAGATTCCCCTAATTTATATTTAAATTACACTTTCATTCATCTTTCTAGGGGTAGTGTGGTAAAAGTTACCAATCCGAGTTCATAAGGTGTTTTTTGATAATTCATTGAATTTCTTCTGTATTAATTATTTTCTGTTCAACATAACAAATGATTTATTTTGATTTTCTATTTAACTTGCAAAGACACTACCGTACATATATTTCTTATACACATCTGCTTAGAATCATTGCAGCCATACCGTATCAGGCCAGCCTTTTAATGTCACTGTTTATAGGAAATGGTAACAATCTAAATGTAGTCCTCTACAAGCAATGTTTTTTTAAAATGACCACGTATATGTAGAATATAATCACATAAAGTTGGAATATTTCACAATGTCCATTTTTGAATTTCAGTTATATTTCAATGTTCTTTGTATTGCCAATGTCGGAAAGTATTAAGAAAATATTCAAGCAACATTTTTCAATGTATTTTAATTTTTTATTATTCAACAGGCACTGTAGGATCCATTACAAATAATGACATGATGACAGTAAGTCTGAAGCTTGTTAAATTCGTCAATGAATCTTGCATTGCTGATATTTTATAGTTCTGCATAGTTGTGTTGGTTTGCACATGAAAATGTCACATTACTTTAATTGTTTTTAAATGAATACAAGTTTGTTTAGTTTGCTCAATTTTGCAGTAATTTTTAGGCGAGGTGTAATAAATATTCCGAACCAAAAAGCATTGTTCGACTGAGCCCCATCACTATATGCCTGTTTATTGTACAGTTTAATTAGATTTAGTTTGAGGTATTATGGCCAAGACGATGAAAGTACTGGCTGCTTCGACGTCCTCCGTGAATGACTGCGAAATGTGCAATCGCGAGGTGAAGGATTCTGGCATACAATGCGACAATTGTCAGAAGTGGATCCACGGAAGCTGTGCGAAGTTAACGAACTCTGAGATGGAAGTGTTGGCGAAGATTCCAGGATCTTGTTGGTTGTGCACTCACTGTCTGCCAGCTAAGTCAATTTGCATTAGAAATACTAGTCTATGCAAGATTGTTTCTAATCTAGAAGCTACTGTTAAAGCAGTAGATACCAAATTTACCGATTTTATTGCTGACAATCCAAAGCCCGCCAAACACGCTGCCCAAGAAACACCTGTTCCAAATATTTCAACTCAAAGAAATGAACGTGAAATTCGAATAAACGGGAATCCTGAATCCTCCGAATCAAATAACTCCAAAAGACTTGATTGCGAACTTAGTCAAGTAATTTTCCTGAATTTCTTAGGGGAATCTGAAATTGAAGCTGTTGAAAATCTGAAACGTGTCGGAAAAATGAACGTCCCAGAACAATCATTCTTTCTCTGAAAACCGTATGGACGGCTCGCAAATCATTAGCTAAGGCTTCGAAACTGAAGGATTTTGAATATCCCGTTTACCTGGCCAATTCTTTATCTCCATCTGATCTTGCCAAGGAAACTAAAATTCTTGCTAAACGAAAAGCCTTGATAGACTCTGGAGTCCCACTGAAGGATTTAAAAATCAAGAACCTAAGTTGTTTAAAGGGAACGAACAGAAAAACTGTGTTCTTCTTTAATTGCCAGGGCATTGGTTCCATTGAAAATCGAATAGCACTATCTGACTTCCTGTTGTTTTCTGATGTTGACATTATCTGCCCGGCAGAAACCTGGCTGCATTCAGGAATTTCTGATGCCTCGGTTATTCCTGGGTTTACCGTGCTTACCAGAGCAGACCGTGAAACTGGTGCGCGTACTAATTGCTATCAGAAATGAGACAATATTCATTTTCTCCCTATTTTACAGCCGCAATCAAGGTCATTCTAAGAAGTTCCGTACACTGCGTTCTTCTGGTTTGCCTGTATCTCCCTCCTGATTGCAGTAATTACTTAGTCAGCTCAACTGATCATCGAATTTATCTGGATCATTGCATGTCTTGCTTTATGGAGGCTGGATCTGATACTACAATTTCCAGGGTATCTTAAGTACTCTATGGATGCTTGTTTTGACTCTCGTAGGCGTAGGCGTACTTTCCTGCCTTTCTATTACTCATCTCATTGAGTGCATCGGGATGCTACTTAAGTTGTTGATTATCCCATTTTCGTGTCACAAACTCAATCTAATTTCTTGGAGTCCGTTGAACTTGATTGTTTTTATGAACAATTTCAAGAGTTGCACTATTGGGGAATGCTTTGCTACTATGAAAGGTCTGTCTGGTCCCTCCAAGCTTCCTGTTGTTATGTACGATGGGGTATCAAAATTCTCTAATAATTACGAGAAATGCACAGGTCTGAACAAATTCTTCCCTTCTAATTTCAACTCCGATGACATTAAAGTCCCAGCTACTTCTTATCCCGAGCCTGACATCCACCTAGGCGAGGTTCAGTTCACTCCGGATGAGATCTCTAGAATTCTTGGTATTCCTCCTGTTTCGCAATCGATTACTGCTGACGGCTTATCTGGCAAGGTCCTGAATGTTTTCAGTAACGTTCTTGGCCCGTATTTCTATATTCTGTTCCGTCTCATTATCTCTACAGCGGCCTTTCCTGCAATATGGAAAATTGCTCACATTATGCCTATTCACAAATCTGGTGACAAATCTCTTTTCAAGAATTATCGTGCTATCAGTTTACTGCCCCGCGCGTCTTTGGTATTAGAGAGAATAATTTTCTATACCCCAAAATTGCTGCTAAACTGTCATCTAAACAGCATGGCTTCTTGAAGGGTCGTTCAACCGTGACTCAGCTCTTACTACTTCTTGACAAAGTATATAATTCCTTAGACCGTAATGAAGACGCTTTTTGTGTTTATTTTGACTTCCTTAAGGCGTTCGATCGCGTTCCACACAAATTATTATTGTCCAAGTTACGTTTATTTGGCTTGGATAGTTTATCAAGTTCTTCACATCTTACCTTTCTAGTCGCTTCCAATCTGTTGGTTTTGATGGAGATATCTCACCCAAGGTATCTGTGGTCAGTGGCGTCCCGCAAGGCAGTATATTTGGACCTTTGCTTTTCCTAATTTTAGTGATGATATGCCCGATATTTTCATTAACGCTGACAGTTTTTTGTTTGCTGATGACTGTAAAGCTCTTGCTAAAGACAAAGATCTTCTGATGGAGGCTATCAACTGTTTCCTGATCTGGAACAGGTTAAACGGCATGGCTATTAATGTTTCAAAGACTCAGCTAATCATTTTTTATTCTTCGCAGCTCTCTGAATTGCTTATTGGCAATGAAACCATATATCCTGTTCAACAAGTAAAAGATCTCAGTGTTATAGTTGATTCTAATTTGCGCTGGAATGTCCATGGCCTATCGCAGCTGAAGAAGGCTAGAAACTCCTTCTTTATGATAAAGCACAATGACTTTATTGAGCCGCTGAAGGCATACACAACAAAAAAATAAAAACAAGTCAAGTTTTACGGCAGCCTCGACTAATAGTCATGTGTTTTGAGCATCTTACTTTATGCTAGTTAAACTTGGTTTCCTAGCACCATCATACTTGCTAAAATGGAGAGTTTTTATAGACGTTGTCTTTACTGGGTATTTGGAAAAGCTTAATTTTCTTTTGATTTGGATAGCGATTATCAGCTATTTCAACTATAAGACATTTTATTCATGAAAACAGTTCTTGACGGCATATCCTTTATTACAGCGGATCACTTTTCCGTTCACATTGTTTTCGGTTTACACGATTGACCTTCTATCACGAGTATGAACTTAAGAAATGAGTGTTTGATGTTTTCAGCTGCTCTCTGAAAAAAGGCGACTTTATTAATTTTGTAAGTTCACAGTGTGCAAGATTTTCATTTACCGAGCGATATAAACTTTCACTTACATTACTGGCGTGTAAATAAAACGTATTGAATTAGTTGTTAGACCAAATTTAATAGAGCTATATACATTTCTTAAGAAAATTCGAGCGGGTTCCAAACTGTCTAATTCCATAAAGCTAATACTATTTTATCAAATTTGTAAATTACGAATACAAATTTCATTTGAACACAGTTTAGAGTAAAGTGATTTAATCTGAAAAAATGTCCAGAACGAAATTGTTAATGAAAACATTTAATCTGTTCAATTTATCAATATATTATTTAAAACTTCTAAATACAGACATAATATGAATTATTATTACTTGCTATTTGAACTGGAAAATTCACAACGGTGGAACTATTAATTATATGTAAATTAATTTAGGCAATGATTTAATTTACTATTGCACCTCTGAGCTTTTGTGGTTTTGCTGGTTTACAATTCCCATTTGAACAGAATATTGATCAATGGACAAACACTTGGGAATTTTAAATTTTTTATAAAATGCGAAACAGTGCAAACTTTACAGTTTATCATGAAAAACAGATTTAAATCTTTCAAATCCAGTTGCAGTATGCTTTCCGTAAAATTGATCAAAACACAATTTAATTCATAGCAGAGAATATGTCTAATTTCATATATATATGTCTAATTACATATATATATATATATATATATATATATATAAA
>CABFPE010000270.1:47024-59024 GCA_900660155.1 Hofstenia miamia | reverse complement strand
ATATATATATAGACATATCCCAGTAAATATTCTTATCCCATGTTTACCTGTGATCCCATGGGATACCTTTCATTTGGAAAAGGAATTTTTAAAAAATTATGAAGAATTTTTTGGATTCCGAGGTCCCACGTTCTTCTTTTAGGGTCCTAGTCCCATTTTGGTACAAAGTGCGTCGAAATTTTTAATTTCCTGGGCATTGAAACAAGTAAATCCCATGGAAATAGCGGGTTATGTAGCACTTCACAGTGGAAATTCCTAAAGTTACCCACAGAAAATCGGCTGTTGGGGCTAAAAGCCTCAAACTTCGCATATATATGCTCAACATGGATACAATTATCACTGTATAGTCAAAGTCCACATAACTCAAAAATTGGGGATTTCTAAATGGAAAAACCGCTTCGTACAATGGGGAAAGTACAGAGCGGTCGACGAAATTTTTATTTCAACCTCTGTGTACGTTTCCAAGCGTACACAGCGGTGGCTATGCCTATATATATATATATATATATATATATATATACCCTAATACAATAATTGGAACAAATCAATATTGTTCAAATTGTATTTGCAATTAATTATAAATTTTTGTATTTGGTATTTTAGGAAAATAATTTTCTTCTAAACTTGGGAATACAATTGGAAGATTTAGAGACATTGTCAGATCCCCATCTCATATTTGTTTGGCACACAAAAACTGCACACACAAACTCAAGTCCCCAATTAATCTCAAAATGAACTCCTCATTGATACTGATAATCTGTAGCATGAGTTTAGCGCTCCTATTTAGCCTTCCTCTATCGGTGTTAATTTTTGTTGTTGTCATTATTTTTTTACATGTTTTCATCATAAGTTTTTTAGTTTATTTCTATCTTAAATTAGTAGTTCATTATTAACCAATGTTTACATTCGTTGTTTACACATTAATTAAGATTATACCATTCATATGAATTCTATATGAAACTTACATAATTCAGCGATGGGCTACAGCAGGGACGTAGCAACGAGAAAAATCCGCACTGTCACTTCCCATAAAAATAAGCCTTAAAATAAACCTAGAATGAAATGTATCTGTTAGAAGCATTTTATATGAATATGTATGATGTATTTGTATAAATTATCAATGATGGATTTGATTAAAACATTTTTTTCATATTTTTTAAACACATATTTCATAAATTAATCACAAAAAGAAATCTTAATACAATCATGAATTTACAACAAAAACTTTTTTCGCCCCTATTTTTTAATTCTTGGCTATATGTCTGGTCTATGGAGATTATTGGTGAGGTCTTTTAACAGTGATTGTTATTGCATTTTCTATATACCCTTATATAATATAGTGTATATTTGTCAACCTGTTATTTAAATGTTTACAAATACTGTTTATAAGAATTTCTAAAAGAACATAGGTTATTTCTATTTAATTCCAAATCCTATTCTTTGATATTATCTAGGCAGATGAAAACGTTTTGTAATTATTAAACTACATTATTAAACTACATAATTCATATTTCGCGGGGTTTTCAGATATTTTTATTTATAGAATGTGCGCACAACATGAGCAAATTAGTCATATCCATGCTAAGCTACATTCGAAAATACCATCTGTAGCCAGTGAAATTCCAGAAACAGCGCTTTCCCTCCCTGTTGAAGCCAATGAAAAGCAGCTGAATGACTTGATCCTTTCCCTCATTAGTCCTGAAAATCTAAATTTGAAACAACGATTCTCTTTCTTAGTCAATGGCGTACTTCTTAATGATAGTATTTTGGATTATCTCAATCGTTACTCAATTTCATTGGAATCTGAAATAGACATTGAATGCATTTTAAAGCAGGAGCCGCCTGAAATTTCTGACAGTATTGCTGTTAATGATTGGGTTTCTTCTTTGCACCTGGCTTCCAACCTAAGCTTGGCTGGCTGTTTCGATAATTCTGTTAATCTTTGCACTAATGCTGGAAATGTTGTTTTCAGACATTCTTATCACAAAGCACCCGTCAAATGTGTGAAAATCGTCGACTGCAACCACAATTCTCTAAAGCTTCTATCCGGTTCAACTGATTGTTCCTTGCTTTTAGTGCCACTAGATTCATCTTTCAATGATGACGCTTTTCAAAAGGTGGAATTCGTAGGTCATGCAGCTAGTGTTGAAGCCCTGGCATTTCATAGTAATCGATTTTGTAGTGGAAGTTTTGATGGCATTCTTAAAATCTGGGCATTGGACTTTGAAATAGCATCTTCGACAGACAGTTTAGAAGAAATTGGCCAATCAAAGCGCAGCAAATTTTCAAATTTAAGCAGGTATAGTTTTCATTTGCTTATTTTTTCTAATTTTGCAGAGATATATTGACCTGTTACCACTGTATCTGATTCAGAAGGATTTGAGAATACAAGAAATAATTTAATGTTTTCAAAAACGGCTCTTGCGCATCAAATGCATCTCCGTTCCCTGTAGTATGATTGTTAAAAGTTGTGTACAAGTGCTGGAAACTATTGCTAAGTGCATATTTGCCTTAATTCCTCATACAGTCAACTCTCATTACAATCACAATATATTTTTTAGATATTGTGACTATATCCGGACTGTGACTATATACGGAGTTGACAAAACCATATTGAAATTGGCCATTAGTGTCTACCATGGGTGTTTATTATATTAAATGTTAATACATATGTTAATACATGAACAAATAAAAAGCAAATATTTTATTTACTAAAATATTCAACCGTGGCTTTCTCGACCATTTCAGCTAAGTGTGCTAAATCAAGCCTGTCAAAATCATAATAATTTTCCTGGAGAAATCGCTGAAACTTATAATGTAAAATATAAATCGCATCAAACAATTATAGGTTTTGGCCAATCACAGATTAGGTCCAATTGAGTTATTAATAGTAATATGTTTCAAGTAATTGTTTTGCAAAAGGTCCACCAAATATTGTAAGCAATTATGGTATGGTTGATAGTTTTTGGGTAACCCACAGTATTATGTTGTTGCAATTACTGAATGCAATGTAGTAAATTATAATTATTGTTTATTAAAACATTTTTTTAGTACTTATAGTGTGACTGTAAGCCAAGTTTTTTAGAATAGGAGCTCAAATTAGTGTGATTATATGCCGTTTTTTTTATATGGCTTTCAATTTAAGAAATTATGGAAATTGGATAATAAGCATAGTGTGACGTTAGGCGGAGTGACTGTAATGAGCGTTGACTGTATTACCTTGTATTTCTTCTATATCTGAAAACCATTCTACGACTTAACGTATATCTAGGAAGCTATCGAATGTCGATTAACAAATCAATTTTTCCCCTAAGCTACTCATGATTTGTTCATTTTGTTGCTTTGCTAACTGGAATTGCTTTTGTAACTATATCAGTCCTATTTTTTATTCTATTTGGCAGATCTTTTATCAGGAGCTGGGAACCATAGAGGACTAACCCTCATTTAAATAATAGCAGGAGTCTATTTAACATTAAGTATTTCATTTTAATGTTTTCTTTTTTATTAAATGGTTTTAATATTATCAGCAACATATTTTTATCAGTAACAATGTGAATTTACAGTGGGCTAGAACTCTGAACGGCCATATAGCAAATAAAGTTAAAATGGGTTAAGGTGGCCTCTCATCGTTGAGAACAGTGAATTCTAACAATAGTTTACCTAACCATCCCATGATTAGTTATGGCAATTGCATGGAATAAAAAATCCTGATTATTTACCTTAAAACAGACGTGGATTCAAGCCAAATGGACAGTGAAATGGTCTCGAATGCAGAAAACTTTAATCTACTGTTGTTGTCAGCCACTCTTGTTCTGAATGCTAATGGTGTAGAGATTAGCGATTGATTCAGTAATTCTTCAGCTTATGTCATGCGCAAATTCGTTGCAAAATCATTCACTGAACTTGATTGTCAGTATATACTTATACTTTAATGAAATTTCTCTATATATATTTAGTAGCATATATTGAATGTTATTGTACTCGTTTTATGTAAAGTAGGGTATCAAGTACATATGCTGGTAGATAGCTGTAGATCCATGGATCTCTGTTTCTCAGTAATTATTTTAGTAAATAATTTAATCAAAATGCTAGTAGAAGCGTTTCTTAGGCACTACAAATAGTGATGTGTCATGTTTTTAGAAACCCATTGGTAACACTTTCCGAGCATTCAAATTGCATTACATCTCTTCAATGGCCTTCCAGTGAATCTGTCCTGTCAACGTCACTTGATGGTGAAATTTTTTCTTGGGATCTCAATAATCTTAAAGTTACTAATAAAATACAGTCGCCAAAACCGATTTTGTGCTCCGCATTGTCATCCAGTTTAATTGCTGCAGGTTGTAGTGATTGGCTGATTCGACTGTTTGACACTCGATCTTCACGTATTGTTGAACAAAAACTTACCAATCACAGTGACGTGGTTTCTGCAGTTTCTTGGATAGATCCTAATAATTTGTTATCAGCGTCGTTTGATAGCAAAATCAAACTTTGGGACATTAGAAGTCCATCACAGCCTTTGTATGATATTTCTACACATGAGGGAAAGGTTTTAACCGCAGAGTTTAAAAACAGCATAATTGCAAGTGGTGGTGAAGATTCTTGTATACGTTTTTGTAATTATGCCAAATAAATTTATTTATTGTTCATAGTGATTTTATAGTTCGTCATCCATTTTGACAACACAATTCAATTAATACATGTAATTCAGTGTTTTTCAACTTTTTCTCACACTACAACCCTACCTGTCCGCATTCATATCCAATTAATATATTAAGAACTTCTCCAATTTATAAAATTTAAGATATTCCTGATACACAGTTTTTTTATCTCCAAGAAGCTTTTACCAATTATGCAATTATGCCAACAAACACTAATAGTTTTCTAAAAACCAATGTTGTCATTGCAATACTATCCTATATAGTATGCTGACGTTACATGTATATTTTCACTGACAAATCTGAAGATAAGACAGTATAGGAATTTGAAGTAAGCTGTCAATCATTATACAGTTACTTTTCACTACATAACTTGCGCGATTCAATACCAAACAACTCACTTTTGATTACTCAACCCTCACACCATTCAAAACAACAGCTCAAATAATGTCAGAATTCCTGAAACAGCATCTTTTTATGAGTTTATTTTGATTCAAAATATATGTACTTCTTTAAGTACTATAGGAAGTCATTAGAAAAAAACTGGCATTGGCATAAAACTATAAACCGTATTTCAAACCAATTACCACAACAATTATTTATTGTGTTGAAAATCATACTTGCAATTATTCATGATGTTTACGAACTAATTGCTATTGATATTAAGGTTAAATATTTATCCCTGAATTGCCTAACCCTTTAGAGGACGATTGGGCATAATCTGGTCCCAAGGCAAAAATTATTGATATGGACTTAATTTAACAAATATGTAGTTTAAAATATGTATATTTTAATGTTAATATCAAGCATTGTGAGCCATTGCATGCTTGCAATTCTTCTCTCGTGGAGTGCACCTTACAAGCGTGGATTGAACTCATCTACTAGGGTAGGTCCCGTGCCCGGTCCGTAGCCTGTTGGTTTGCCCGTGCCTGTATCCTAAGCCTGTTATGCCTGTAGCTATATGTTATTAAAGTATAATGGCTTAAAGCAACAAGAAAACTTTCAAGTGTGCTATTCTACAGGCATACTTAAAAGGTCATAACAAGTATCAATGAAGTTATGGCAAAACCAAATTAAGCGCTTTTGTTAACATTAGAAGTTTAATTTTAAAACTATAAAGTCATGGGTGAGTCCCGTTTCCAGTATATTTATCATGTTTTATCAATTTATTGACAACACATCGTACTTTAAATCAACACTACACTGCGCTGCTTTTGTACGACAGTAAAACAAGTATATTCCATTAATTCAATTCAAACGATATGGAACGTTTTCTGAAGTTAACTTACGCTTCTTACATTACAACTTATAATATTGTACTCTCGGACAAATCTCTGATTTTTCTAATACAATTTATTTTTATGAAAGTTAAAACTTAATTTCTTATTTTTTAGATATTATTTTCTTTGAAAACCTTTTTGAATTCAATAGTAATATATAGGAAAGTTCACCTCACACGTTATATTCATGCCTTACAAATGGCGTTCAAAGTAAAATCAATTTTATTACAAGAACAACACCGCGTTTCAATGAAAAACTCAACGACATAGAGAAACTTTTATCAACCTCACTGGAAAGCCTTCCTCCAATCCTCGTGAAAGAACTATTCTCTTTGCCTGTCCGAATGGGTGGCCTGAACATCAAATCACCGTCAGACTATGAGAACGAATATGAAAACTCAAGTACTGTAACGAGATCACTAGACAAACTAGAACCGCTGCAAGCAGACATGGCGCAACACAGAATTATAGCTGACATACAGAAAGTATCAGTAACATCATTACAGCAAAAAGCAAATGAAGTCCTAGATGCGTTAAGCAGTGAGCAGCAGTACTTGGTCCGCTTTGCCAAAGAAAAGGATCATCCATATGGTTAAATGCCCTTCCCCTCAAACGATGCAATTATCATCTAAGTAAGCGAGATTTTCTAGATGGCCTATCGTTTAGATATGGATGGGATCCAATAAAAATGTCACAATTTTGCCCTTGTGGGCGAGAGTTCACAGCTACCCATGCTCTTCACTGTGCAAAAGGCGGATCCACCATTATTCGACATAATAAAATTCGTGGCACTTTTGCACATTTCTTGAAAGATGTATGCTATGATGTTCAAGTCGAACCTAAACTTACACCTGTTGATAATTTGCAATTCTCAAAACTTACGACATCAACAAACAAAGAGGCTCGACTAGATATCAAAGCAAATGGCCTTTGGGGAACGCCTTTTGAAAGAACATTTTTTGATGTCAAGGTTTTCAACCCCCTCTCGAAGAGTTGTCCAAAAACGATAAAAGATGCATATGGATATTACGAGGGGCTCAAATAGTAAAAATATGAAGAACGAATCATCAACGTTGAGCATAACTCCTTCACTGCCTTGATTTTTGCGACGACTGGAGGATGCAGGCGCTCAACTCATAAGACCATTAAGCAAATTGCTCTGAAAGTAGCGGAGAAGAGGAAGGAGTCCTACTCAGATGTAATCAGGCATCTCAGAACTGAAATTAGCTTTGCACTTCTGAGAAGCACAATATTGTGTCTGCGTGGTTCGAGAGCGTTCAAAGAAAACATTCCAATAGAAAACTCCATTGCTGCCATTTGCACTGGATTATATAAGCAATGCTAGCCGTGGTGATTTTAAGGCTGGACTTATGACGTATCCTTCATTCAGATTGCTTTATTACTTAGTTGCGGAAATCACATACATGTCACATGTGTAGAAAACAATCCTCGCATACAATTACATACGTTTGACAAAGTGCATAGACTTCAAACGAATGAAGCTACTTGTGAAGAGGATATAGACACACTGCGTAATTCAATGCTTAATTGAACGTTAGTATTCTTAACATGAGAAATTTTAGTTAATAGTAACTTAATAATTGAATTTTTAAGTGTATAGATGATTTTGAATGATTGTAATTATAATTCTGTATCAATTAAAAAATTATGTTAAAAAAATAATCTTAAAGTTATTAGTTTAGTATAAGCATTTATTTATATTCATTCAAAATTGTATTTTTACATATCATACTTAATTATATCAGCAAAATTCACATTTATAGACAAGGAAATTTCCTTACATTTAAATAATTTTTTTTCAAACATTATCTAATTATCACTATGTCAAAATTACAAAATATTACAAAATTATATACATACAGAATCAACATTACAGTGATTTATTTTTTGGGTAATCGATACCGGAAGATTTGTACAACGGTTGAGATGCTGTTTGAAGTGTTTATGGTCCAGATGTTAGATTAAACATTAACTGCTTGAACCCTAACCACTTTATCTTGATAATAGAAGTGTAGCATTTAACCACTGTAAAGTTACTGACAATTACTGAAAAAAATAGGTAGAATAAGTATTCAGATCGCAAGAGGCACTTCTGGCAGAAGACATAAAGGACATCTTGCAAAATACTGTGATAGCTATTGCTGACTATCCTCCTTGACCTTCCACTGATAGTGGCATGGAGCATATACCAGCAGCTGAAGATGATTCCGCGTATTTCAGTTGTCTGAGACTTCTAGAGCATCACCAGCATTAGTACCCGCAAAAGAAACAGTCGAAGGCTGCAGTAAACTAATTATAGTCACGTCTAGAGCGGCTGGTCGGCATAAATGTAGTGTGGGCCTGCTTTAGGAGATTGTGAGCATGAAATTTATATAATACGGTGAAATTTTGCACTGCAACTATCACAAAAAAATGACTTTGCTCTGTGTGCATCATCAAAAGTTTTCTTTCAAAATTATTATTTTCTAGATATAGATCTCTTCAACATTAAACTAATATGATCCTCGAACAAAAACAAATAATCAATATATGTTAAGGCATGGACATGAACCTATGTCGCAGAAGTCCATGGTTAAGAGCCTGTACGCCCGGCCTTTGCCCTAACACCTTTGGCCTTGCAAGTACGATCCCTGCCCCTAGCTCATCTACATTTTATAATAAATATATCAATGATATCGTGAAATGGTGCAAATTTGTCAGATGCCTTGTAACTACTGCGTGGATCTCGATAGCCAAAACCTAGACGACAGGGGTCCTCGGAGACCGAAATTAAAAAAAAGTATTATAATACCAATTTTTTCATATTTTTGTTTAAACAAACTCTACAGTATAGCACACATATTCCTGACAAGTGTTTGAAGAAATATATAAACAAAAATCCTGACAACGGTTTAAACAAATCCGCCGTATATCATTTCACTTCAAACATAGTTTGAAAATTTTTTTATCTGCCATTTGGTATCTCGGATTTTTCCGAACTACTTGAGATGAGTTGAACTTAATCAAATATTGTTGTTCTTACAGCGACTATTATGTTGATATTCACATTTTTAATAATTATTTAGTACGTTCAAATCAAATCATTGTAGAAAAAATGCACGTCGTCATATGGTACTTCTTAGAAGAGAATATATTATTTCCAACTTTCAAAACTAAGATATTTGCTATATTTATAATTCTAATTACTCCGCAAGCTCACTGACTAATTTGTATCCTTCCTATAAAATATTAAAATACCTTTAATTATAATATTGGTTCATTCCACTGATGCTTAATTCAAAGAGAGAAAGATGCCCTGATATATATTTTTATTCTTTTTGGAATATAATGACTAATTATTCGTCTTATATTGAAACTAATTGCTGAAAAATTATAAAAAATTAGTCGATCATTAATATGCGAATTCGAATTAGCATAATTAGAAAATCTCATGACATTACTCCTTGTGCTGCTATTAGGGATGGGATCCGGAGAGTAAATTGAATATACTGGATAATTTGACTGACAGATATTCAATTATTACTGAAATAAATATATGTATTTTGACGCATATGAAATAGACTACGTCCTGATGTATCAGAAACACTTGTTTTGTTGCATGAACAACCTCCATAACATGGAAGATATAGCTTTTTCTCCAAAATTCAATTTTTAAATCAAGTTTTATTTTAGAATATGTTATCCGGTAAATAAGCTAAATTTTACCGAATCCGGTTGTGTAATTGCAATTTTACCGGATTTCAGCGCATCCCTAGCTGCCATATTTATATCCAATGAATGTCATGGGAACTATAAATTTAATTCACTTATGCAAAATGCATACAATAAAATTGAGACATTTCGAGTAGATACTAAATGGCAAAAATGTTGCCAGAATTTAAAAAATATATCGTTTATCTTGATTTGCTACTTCCGCCGTGGTGTACTGCGATTCACAGCAAAATTGGGACTAAATTTACCCTTTCGTTTTCGTTATGCCAAAATAACCAGTATATTTTAATCAACTGAAACAGTTTAAAACTCCAATAATGACTTTAACTGTGATGTTTAAATTGGAAATATATCTGATAGAAAACATTAAACAGAGCAATTCCAGGTTTATTCTATATGTAATAAGAAATATTTCAGGAAACGAATGAAGTACAATTCAATTAGAATTGATGCCTTTATATTCAATATTGTAAAATCAGTGTTCACTATCCGCTGATAAGTTTAGATTTTTTATTCCTATAGCATTGCATTCAGTGATGTGATGTTTAGCTAAAAAGGAAATTATAAGCTTACAGCAAATTTATAATAATATATACATTTACAAATGCACAAATATTTAAAAGATAAAAATAATCTACAAAGAATTCCTTTGCAAATTCAATGTATAACAACATAGCACAACGTCATGCAATTCGCTTTTGCGTTAGGGTCCAGAAAACAAGAAATTGACAGGGTTTTTAAAAAACCACTGGTGATGTGATATACATGTAATTAGATTCATAAAGTAATGCTACAAAATATAGAAATCTATATGATTGGAAGCATCCACACTACATTTAACACTAAAAGGAAGCCTGTGCATTTAAAAGAAACCGTATTTTCTATGATGCTGTCAATAAATACTGGCCACCTACAATTTTCTCACTACTTCAACACATCTTGTACATCAGTAAACAAGAATTTGTTTAATCTCTTTACCATTATTATAAAAACATCGCAATTCAATTACTACTTGGACAACTAGTGCGATGTTATGCTAAGCATATAATCTAACAAAGTCTCCAAGGATTACAACCATAGTTGTTAAAAACGTGCCGTATATGTTAAATAACGTAAAATAACGTAAGTTTTTTATAAGTTTTAAATAACACAAAATAAAGCTTTTAGTAACGATGATTACAACATAAATCAACTTAAGTTGCACATTCGCCCAAATCTACAATTCGCATGAATCAGTAGGACACTTTATCATACCATAGTTGTAACCAGAGTAGACTTTAACTATTCGAATCGAAACTTCTCTGAAAAAATATAATCTAATCAAATCGGACACTGAAACCTTGAAATTAAATCAGAAAAAATCCGAACCTAATTATACGAAGTCTACCCATATTAACTGATGCTTGAATAACTTGAAACGCCAAATTTACACTCACTTCGTAAGAATTATACGCACTTGCAAAGACTTAACCGCAGTGTTTTAAGCAGCGTTAATGTTTAGCAAATCAATTTTTTTGAATATCGCAAATGGAAACTAATTTCAAATTTATTATGAAAATGTTTAAAATTTAATAGAAACATTGCCTTTAAATAATAGAACAATAATATTTTTACTATAGTATAATGGTATCTTATAAGTTGCTCATTAGAAAATCGTAATTTCATGTCTTAAAACATTGAGTTATTATCTGTTAAAAAACTAACGGCTTGCAAAAACCTTAAAGATGCGTTTTAATACGTAATTTACTTTTAAATCAACTAACACACTCGTTTACATGTGTACGGCTTTATAAGGATTGGCCATACAAATATAGTATCTGCTAGTATGGATTGACAATTCGCAATAAATCTCGTTTTTTCGAGGAGCGAATCCAACCAACTCCAAAATAGTGCTATGGGTGTTGAAGTGAATTTTCTAACATTATTACTACAATAGACACTTCGAAACTTTTAAGTTCATCGCAAGCAGGACTATAAAATGTTTTTAAGCCTACGGTGGTAACTGAAAATATTACACTTCTAGTTTAAAAGATTGACAATTTACATTGCAACACCAGTTATAAAAATTTATTTTTTTAACTTTACTACTTTAAATAAAAATAGAAAGACATAAAAATTAAAGAGTGTAAGTTCTTAAAAACTTACAACCAAAGCGAAAGTTAATAAATACATACTTTAATATCAAACAATTTCCACTATGCCAATACTATCTACACGCACATAAACCAATGTTTTCTATAAAAATTCAAATTGTGTCTAAATTGGACTATTAAAGTAGCACCAAATAATCAAAGTTTTACTAAAATATATATATATATATATATATATATATA